>PVLA01002254.1:0-84673 GCA_004027455.1 Hydrochoerus hydrochaeris | reverse complement strand
GTTCCTGCTCTCCTAGTGCACGCGGGAGGCAGTTACGGCCCATGTAGTGCCATGCTTTCATGCTTTAGTAGTTTTGCTTGGTGAACTCACTGTTGGGAATGATGATGCCTAGGGGTGGTGCCCATTGCCGTCCAGTGTCACGAAGTCTAAGAAGGCTGGGATGCGCCTCCCAGAGGAAGTGTGTGGGTGCAGAGAAGACTGCTTGGGTGGTGACGTGTGGCACCGTTGACTGTGCACTCAGCGGTGAGGAGCCAGCAATACACCACGTCATCCTAAGCAGAAAGATGATGCGTGACAGCACCTTAGGTATTGATTTGGCAACAGAAACTCACAAGGCACCTAACCTGTGTTTTCCTGGGAGCATTGGTTTCATATTCACTAACCCGGTGTTAATGGCAATTTGATGAAACAACTCAGCCAGGCATGGTGGTGCATACATGGAATCCCAGCCAGCGCTCTGGGAGGTTGAGGCAGGAGAAATACTAGTTTGGCCCAACCTTGGCAACTTAGTGGTAAAAATACAAAGGGGGCTGGGGATAATAGCTTAGTGTGGAGGCCCTTGGTTCAGTCCCCAGCATGACAGTGGGGACCTTCCAAAAACAAAAGATTAACAAAAACCCCACAACTGCGTGTTGTGAGTCCACTGTGTGCGCGTATGTGTGTGTGCGTGTGTGTGTTACATGTGTCTTTTTCTCTGCTCTGCTCATTCTCCTCTTGCCCATTCTTTCTTGGTAGCTTCACTGGCCATTGGTCCCTCCTGTATTAGTCTTCTCCAGGCCCATGGGTACCATGGAAGGGCTTTATTCATTCTTCCATCATTCAGTACACATTTGTAGGTTACCTTGCTTTCCCTTGTCCTGGGCTACATTAGGGCCTAAACCCAGGCATTATGTTTCAAAATCATGGTTATACACAGGGTTATGGTAATCTGTGATTTTTCAGGCAAGTCAGAAGCCGCACACTGACTTGTAGAAAGTGTTTCCTAATCTCTGCCTTTCTCACTGCCACTTCCTCCCCATCCAGCAGTCTCCTCGCCTATGTGTGGTCACAGAATGTTAGAAGGAAACTTTAGAAGTCACCTTGTCCTGCTTTCAGTCTACAGATGCTGAAAATGAGATCGAGAAAGAAAAGTGAAATGCCTACGGTCACATAGCTAGTTTGAGGACCTTAAAAATGGACAACCACTTGGGGAATAATTGTTTGCCAATTGTTCTATTTTATAACTTATGAATAAGGCAAGGCAAACATAGCATCCGTTGTTATCTGGTAACTTCCGATAAAAATTTATAAAACAAGCTGGGCACAGTGGTGTATGCCTCAAATCACAGCCCTTGGGAGGCTGACGCAGATAGATCACTGCAAGGTCAAGGTCAGCCTGGGCTACAAAGTGAGTTCAAGGCCAACCTGGACTACATAGTAAAACCCTGTCACAAACAAACACAATTTATTTCTGCAAATTGTGTGCATTGTAAAGTTGGAAAAAATGTCTGAATAGATGTTTTAGAAAACTGTTTAACTGTTTTTACAGCACCATTTCAAATCTGTAGTCAAGGTGTCTAGATGTTTACAATATAGAGAAAAAAGGCTTTCAAATTCCTCATTTGAGTGATTTTCATTGTTAAAATATATAATGCATCCCAAAGTGGGCATGACTTGACGGAACAGTGTGACATGAATTTGCATGTCAGGACCGTGACAACACAGAGAGGGGAATCTGCAAGGCCAACCAGGAAACAGACCATGTAGGTCTTGGTTCCCACAGGCTTCCCAACCTTGCTTCCGTCTCTCCCCGCCCAGAAGGCGGAAGGAAGGAGGTTAAGGAGAGATAACCTTCCCATCCTCAAAGCATGGACCCTTTGGTACCCTGACCACTCCCATTTCCTGTGGCTAAAGTTAGGCTTATTAGATAGGCACTGCATTTGTAATCCGTGCCTGGGCAGGACCTGGCTACAAAGGGTGGGTGGGCCAGGGTCCCTGCCCCGTCCAGGGGAGAGGGCCACAGGGAGCTGCTTTTTCTGTACTCACCATTAGTTAGCAGCAAGACACATGATTACGTGACAGTGTGAGAGGGAATTGATTCCTAACAAGCCTTACTTGACGTCAACTTAATTTTATAAAAAACAACATAGATTTTTTCCTTATATTACTTCATAATGGAATGTTTATATTTATTTCTTTGATAAATAAGAATTCAGTATGTTTGCCATAAATAGAATGTAGCTATTAAATAAATACATGTGCACAAGTAGCTGAAAACTGAGTAGCTTTGATCAGTGTGGAAGAAGTTGGAGCCAGCTCCCAAGTAAGTGCCCAACCTTGGGTTCTTGGACACTCCAAAGCCATCTGCAGGGTCCCCTGTCCATGCCTGGGACATTCTGTGCCTTTAAGGGAGCAGCTGGCAGGTGAGTTCCCCCACCTCCTCACCCTGGTGGAGGGCCTGGAGGCCCCAGAGGGCGCAGCTCTGGCCTGGGCTGTGACCTGCTGCCTCCACACGCCCCTCTGACTTCCCTCCTTTCCCCTCACTTCCTCACTCCCATTGTTTTAGTGAGGATCACTTCCCAAGTAAACACTTACACCTAAACCTTTACCCCAGAATTGCTTAAGGAGAGCCCTAAACAAAGACATCTGGTAAGTGTGCTATACTACACACATCTAAAGAGCTCTTATTTTTAAAGATCTTTTTGAGACAAGGTTTCCCTGTGCAGTTTAGGCTGTCCTTGAACTCACTTTGTAGTGCAGACCGGCCTCAAACTCGAGGTGATCCTGCTGCCTCAGGCTCCCAAGTGCTGATATTACATGCATGTGCCACTATGCCTGGCCTCTAAAGATCCTTTTTAAATTGATAGATATAGTTAGATTGGAATGGAAACCTTGGAATTAATTCATGATTATAGACATACATCCCGTTACCAGCATACTTAGTGCCAGATCTGAGTCCCTAAATGCCGTTCTCCTTTGAAAGGCTCCAAGGCTCCTTGGAGAAAAGGCCGATGCCAGGGCTGAGGCAGGGAGACTATCAAAGGGTCCCGGAGTATCCTCAGCTTGGGGAGGTCTCCCTGGCTGAGTCTGGGGCAATATTGAGCATCAGAATGATCAAGATGGTAACAGATCCTAACCTGCTGAATAAGCAGGATTCCCTGAACCCACACTGGTGTAAACCCAGCCATGAGAGATGTGGCATCAGGTTCCAGTGGCTGCCTGAAGTGAGCATGCGCACACGCACATGCACACTCCTGTAAGTAAGTAAGCGAGTGGTGATGAAGGGAAAGCCGTGCTTACAGGGAAACACCACCTCACGCTCAGAAGGGATGGGGGAGTTTAAAACTGTCCGCAGAGGCTGACATAATTTTTCCTGGCAGGTGGGACACTCGTGGTTTCAGTCGGCTCCTGACTGCCAGGCATGGTGGCGCACGACCGTCCTCCCAGCGCTCCGGGGGGGAGGCAGGAGGAGCACACAGTGAAGCTAGTTTGGACAGCTTGGCAAGACTCTGTCTAAAATAAAAAGGGCAGGGGATGTAGTGCACTATAAAAGGCACTGGATTCAGTCCCCACTGCTGGAAAAAATTACTTGTTGCTTAACGAGGGGAAAATTGTAAGTTCATAATGGAGAAACTGACACTACCAGTATTAGGATAAACTGACACCATGTATCTTCTGACGCCATGTACTAAGAAACACATCATTCCTGTCATACTGCTGTGAAAAATGCACAACCTAGAGTATCATCCATCGCTGTAGATACTTAAACTGCATAGCCTGAATCTAAGCATGAATAAGCACCTAGTAAGCTACACTCAGGGAAATTGTACAACATATCTGGGCTGCACTGGGCACGTGTCAGAATTATCAAAATTGGGTTGGGAATTTAGCTCAGGAATAGAGCACCTGGCTCACATGCCTGAAGCCCCAGGTTCAAGCCCCAGCACATTAAAAAAAAAAAAAAAAAAAGTCAAAATCAGCAAACATAGAGCCTGTGTACTATTCTAGATTAACGGGTATTACGAATTATATGGTAATAAATGCAGTGCAGGATCCTGAATTAGATTATAGACTAAAAAACAATACCTGTAAAATATATTTATGGGATAATAGGCGTGTTTTTAACATGATTACAGGTTAGAGCCTGGTATGGTGGCTCATGCCTATAATCCCAGCACTTGGGAGGCTGAGGCAGGAGGATTGTTGCAAGTTTGAGACCAGCCTCGGCTACAAAGTGAGCCCAAAGCCAGTCTAAACTGCATAGTGAGACCCTGTCTCAAAAAGACTAGATAAATTAATTAATTAATAAAAAATAATAAAACAAAATGAATAGTGGATGAGTTTTGTCAATGTCAAACTTTCTGCTTTTGATATATAACTCTATATGTAAGAAGATATCCTGTTCTTGGGAAATACACACTGATATATTTGGGGGCTAAAGAGATATAAGTAATGTTTGTAATTCATTTTCAAATAGGAAGAAAAATAATTTATACTAATTTGTCAAAATATAGGGATATAGTAAATGGAGCAAAATATAAGTAATTGGTGAATCCGAGTGAGGGGTTGGATCTTAGTCTAGACTTACAAAGTTTAAGCTTGAAATTACAATAACTTTGTCCGATGTGAAACAGAGGCCATCACAAATAACCTGCACGCTCAGCCTCCAAAGCAGAAGCCTTGCCCCTACCCCCGTTCCTCTCTTGGGCACCCATGTCCTCTCCCACGCAGCTCTGGGCAGCAGACCTTGACTCTGAGGCCCTGCAGGAGCCTCTGCCCCCTGATGCTGCACCCTGGCCCCCGTAAGGCACTGTTGGCCCCTACACTTCCACACAGTGGGGCTGGGATTTAGCTGGGGCCTAGTTCCTCAGGCCCAAGAGGAGGATAATTGAAGGATTAACATTAGCTGTCTTTCAGACAAAACAAGAAACCCCAGAGGCTGGCCATTTGTCCTTGAGATGTTCTTCTCACCCAGGAGGGAAGAACCAGCTCTAAAGAAAGTGACCGTGTAATAACGAGTGTCCTTCTCTCAAAACCGGACCCGAGCACACCAGCATGCTGTCTGCCTCCTCCGTGTGCTGTTCTGAAGGCAGCTGGAGCCTTGGCGCTTGTGTCATGCCGTGACACGAGCCTCTCTCCCACCCAGCCAGAGAGAGCCCTTTCAGCCCAAGGGGCCACCACTCTTCAGCATAGCTGTGAGTCAGCGGAGGGCAGTGTTCTTGGCAGCAGTCTGCATACAAGAGGTCAGAACAATAGAGAGAACCAGTCACCATTTCTGATGCACGGTCTGGAAAGATGTCAGCGGTGATTACAGGGACATTTCTTCCCTTCTGCAGCTGTCTTTGAAAGAGGAGGAAGGGCTCACCATAACCTCAAATTAACAAGGAGGGAGCCAAAAAACCCCAAACTACAAGGATAAGCAGGTGGGCAGGGCACCCCGTCTTCAGTGGTACTGTCATGCCCTGTCAAGTTTCCAGAGTTGTGGTGAGCCACAGATGGGCTGCTGGGGAAAGGGAAAATATTTTGTGCTTCATTGTCTAATCTTTGCTTCAAAGTCTATCCCAATCACTTTTATCCTGAAGTCTGAAACTAAGGTCTGGATTTTGCAAAATCAAAGCATATTTATCCAGCATTTAATCCATTTCCCAGGAAGTCAGTGTTTTACTAAGACTAGAGTTCTTTCTTGTCAAGAACTTTCTCTGGCCATTTCTAAGGCCTAGTCAACACACAGAGAAAACCTAGCAAATATTTATTGACTGGTACATATGAACAAAGGAACCTACTTGCCCACAAAATGGCAAATATAAAGCTGTAAAATTTCTTTTTAGGAAGACCAGATGCCAAGAAGTACTGTTCATAAGATGCCACTTTTGATTCTGGAACCCACAGTTTTGATGATAAAAATCCAGAAAGTGGGCCATAGAAGTGCATACCTATAATTCCAGAACTTGAGATGATGAGGCAGGAAAATTACAAGTTCAAATCCAGCCGAGGCACCCTAGCAACTTAACACGATCCTGTCTCAAAATCAATAAGAGCTGGAAATGTAGCTCAGTGTGAAGGCCCTGGGTTTAATCCCCAGTAGCAAAAACAAAGAAAAAAAAAAAAGGGAGACTCAAATAAATGAATTTCACTATATAGTTGATTCATTTGACAAATATTTTATTGAACACCTTTATGTACTAGGTGCTATACAAGCCACTGTGGATGTATTGATTATATGCCCTCAGGAAGAACATAATCAAGTACGTATATATCTGTGTGATTCCAATGTACACGAAGACTGGGGCCATCCCAGAATTGTCCCACCAAGTTTAGGAGGCTGGGGTCCCTGGCCAGCAGCCCCAGTGCCTCACAGGTCAAAGGCCACTCCCAATGGCATCCGCTCACCAGCATTTCTGGCCTGTGGAAGGCTGCAGTGTACAGAGGGCTGGTGATTACCAAAGGGACGAGGGCAGGCGATGTCTGATGCACAGGAGCCAGGTCTGATAGAATCTTGGCTTTGTACAGATACTCACTAAGCACCGTTGGTCAAGTCATTTAAGTGCTTCAAGCTTCAGTTTCCTTATAGGTAGTAATTTCTTTGTACAGTGGTAAGAATTGGATATAATACATGTAAAGATCCCAGAGAGCAGTGGATTCTTCATAGACAATTACACATTCCAGCAAAGGGAAGGAGGCAGGGGTCATTTCAAACAGCTAGAGTATTCCATAAAGAAAGCAGAGTTCAGCCACTCAGGAGGTGAGTAGACCACACCAAAGGATGGATTCAGCGAGGGAATCTTTATGGTAGACCACACAAAGCCTTCCTTCAGCAAGGGGATCTTTTGTTTACCTAAAGGAATGTCTTGTTCTGTAGAGCAGTTTGGCATGAGATTCTTCATCTCTGCTTTGAGCGACAAACTGCCTCAGGCATTCAGGGTTCCACATCCTGGTGGCTGAGTAAATTCTTGCACCGTGTGGTGAGAAGACTGTTTGCTGGCAATTGAAGAACTGCTGGGAAACCCATGAGGAGCTGTGGTTCCCTGGGTGGTACAGCCCTGGTGTCCTTTCTAGGTGGGAGAATGTAGGAGCCCAGGCCAGATGGGTTAACTCTGCTATTCCTCTCAGCTTCCCAGTACTGTTATGCATGACAAGCACGCTTGCAGCGGAATTATACAACTGGACAGTCTAAGTTGATTGGCTGCATGGAGTAATTTTCTAGAAATTAAGCAATTATTTGGGCATTTCTTAAATGGTATATTGTGTATGTATATCTGTGCATTTTAAAAATTTTAAAGAGAATAAAACAGTATAAAGCCAATCCAAAAAAAGTGAAAGTGATACAGGACTTCAAAGCAGGATGATAAGGAAATCAACAATGGCTACCATAATGCCTCTTGTTATCTTCAAAATTGCCACCAGTACCATCAGACATAATAAAATCAAAACAGAACAGAATAAAACCAATCAAAAAAGAACATTGAATAAAACAAACAAAACGGAACAAAACAAACCAGTGAGAACAAGACTGGATTTCAAAAAGAAGGCAGAAGGAAATCCCCCACCCTTGCTATATTGCCTATTGTTATCCTCTAAATAGATCCTCAGACTACCGGCTTTAGGCCTGCAGTCAGTCAAACAATACAAACATTAAATTGTTTTTGTATCTCCGTTGCTATCAGCTCAGCCTGTGTTCCTCTGGCTCAGCCAGTTAGCTGCTAACAGTGGGGTGGGGGGCTTCTTGTGTCCCAGCCCGTGTGCCAGCTGGTTGACAAGAAGGGTGAGTTGGCGTCTTGTTTCTCTTTTCAGACACTGCATGGCTGTCACTGGCTCACAGGAAGGCTGAATTCAAAATATGAATGTATATGTGTGTTATATGTTTATTGCTAATGGTTTATAACCTTTCCATCAGTACAGACTTTAATGAGTAGGATTTTTAAAAAATAAGTGAATAAACAAATGATAGAGGGCCAGAAAAGCACCGATGATAACGGTGTTATGAACCAAGGATTGTGATGAATCCAGTGTACCTGACAGCCAGTAAAGAAAACCCACAAAACAATTACAGTAGTTTAGAAGGCTTAGGGAAAAGTGCTCTTGTTAACTTGGTTCTGTGCTGCTTGCTACCTCTGACTGTTGGAAATCTCTGTGGATGAAACCTTTCCTACCTTAGGTCAGTGGCTGTATGGGTATTTATGGGGCAGTCTTTCTGGGAAATAGATTTGTCAGACTGTCCTGGACAGACAGGTTTCATGTCTTGCCTTCTGCTCCTCTGGCCTGGCGTGTATGGGTGTGGAGAGTCGTTGGCATCTGTTGAATGACAGCGAGTCCTGTGGCAGGTGGCTGGCAATGACAGCCAGTGTCTCCTCCTACCACAGGAGCAATTGAACATTTTTCTTTCCCAAGCTCTCCTGGGCTAAGCCTGTCTCATCTCTGCTTCCAAATAAGTTAGAGACAGTTGTCTCATTACTAAAGCCATAGTAGGGGCTTTTCTTAGCTTGTCAAAATCAAATTAATGGTAAATTGTTACACATTGTCAGTAGCTTCTCCATGATGTTTTCCTCTGGTACTGGGCACTCACTTGCTGTTATTGCTGATACTAATAACAGTTGCTGTTTGATCAGCTCCTGAGTATCAGACATTGCCTGAGTCCTTTATGGACTCTCAGTCTCCTTAGAAGGGAGGCACATTCTTGTTCCCTTAATGGATGGGAGACTGAGTTCAGAGTGTGCACCATCCAGAAAGGGCCAAGCTAAGATGTGAGTTCACTGAATTGGACTTGGATGCCTGCCTAGCATCTTCCAACTACAATTAATGGCATCTGAGCATATTAACAGCATATGGTGTTAAAATTTATTTATCAGTAACTCAGAGAGAGTCATGATTTTCAGGTTCTCAGGCCCTATGATTGAAGCATCTAGAAAAAAGGACCAGCATTTCAGGATGCTAGAAAAGGGAAGACATCTGAAGACTGGGAGAGGCACTGTGTTAAAAATGGAATAGGATCCCCTCTGAATCCTCCTTGTCCCTACAGAAAACCAAAACGTGTGTCCTCTCCCTGCTCAAATGTGAGTTGAGTCAAGTTCCAGCTAAGAGCAAATACAAGAACATAAAATCCTTTCGCTAATCTCTCCCCGAAGAGGCACAGATGAAAAGCAAGACATCAAAGCCTTTGAAACCACCACAGCTGTTATCTCTGTAAGCCAAAAAGGTTTGAATTTAATAACCATAAATGGCTAATCAGAGGCTTTCTGCTGCCAGGTTGGGAGCTGTACTCGCTCTGTTAGTGCGTTGTTGCTACTCTGGTCACCTGGCTGTTTAATACAAAGGCTCATCAGTAAGTAACAGAGTGCACCTGACACTAATCAGTTCCCTCTCAGCCATTTAAAATTAAGGCAGGCTTGCATTTGCCCTCACTTCTGTGACAGTGGGAAGGACATACTGCAAACATGACTGACAGTGCCCCAGGTATCGTGTACGCCTGTAAACCTGGGTAGTAGAGGAGAGTCAGGCTGTGTCCCGGCTCTCACGCATCTTCCTGCAGGACTCCTTGTCATCTCTCACACCCACCCTCCCTCCCTCGTCAAATAGCAGCAAAATAATTCTACCAACAGCAACGGTAGAGGAAATAGTAATCATGGTGTTGACCACAGTAGTGATAATTGTTCACAGTTTTTACGTCTTGCCATATCCCTGGCCCTTTTCAAAATATTCTAGCTTCTTTCATCTTTGAAATTACTCTATAATGGAGAAACTAAAACTTAGGGAAGTGTTTTTATAGACACTGATAAATTTCACACTCCTTACATAGTACATCCTCAGTAAATTATTTGTTGAGACTCCTCAAACTCTTCAATGAAATAGAAAGGGAAACAAGTTTCCCTCATCCCTGGAAGCAAATATTACCCTAATAATAAAACCAGAGAAAGAGTCAACCAAAAAAGACAATTACAGGCCAATCTCCCTAATGAGCATAGATGCAAAAATCCTCAAAATACTGGCAAATAGAAAAAATCATTAAGAAGATTATACACCATGATGAAGTGGGACTCATCCCAGGAATGCAGGAATAGCTCAAATCAATAAATGTAATTCACCATATCAACAGAGTCAAGGACAAGAATCATATGATCATCTCAATAGATGCAGAAAAACCTTTTGACAAAATCCAACACTCATTCATGATAAAAACCCTACAGAAAATTGGAATAAATGGTTGCCATCTCAATCTGATAAAAGCCATATATAATAAACCAACAGCCAACATCCTACAAAATGGACAAAAACTGAAAACTTTCAACCTAAAATCAGGAACAAGATAAGGATGTCCATTATCACCACTCCTATTCAACATTAGCCAGAGCAATTAGACAAGAGAGAGAAATAAAAGGAATAAAGAAAAGGAAAAGAAGAAATTAAATTATCATTATTTGCAGATAACATGATACTGTACATAGAAAACTCCTGAAACTCCACTGAAAGACTTCTAGATGGAATAATCAAATTTAGTAATGTTGCTGGATACAAGGTCAACACTCAAAAATCAATAGCATTCCTGTACACAAACAACAAACTCACTGAGAGAGAAATAAGGGAAACCACACCCTTTACAGTAGCATCCAAAAAATGAAATGCTTGGGAATCCATCTAACAAAGGAAGTAAAAGATCTATACATTGAAAATTATATTACTCTGAAAAAAGAAATTGAAGAGGATTTTAGAAAACGGAAAGACATACCCTATTCATGGATAGGAAGAACAAACATTGTGAAAATGGCCATTTGCCCAAAATCATTATACAGATTTAATGCAATTACAATCAAAATACTGTTTGCGTAGCTCACAGACCTAGAGAAAATTGTCCCTAAAATTCATCTGGAAACAGAAGAGACCTAAAATAGCAAAGGCAGTTCTGGTCAACAAAGCTAAGGCAGGAGGCATCACAATCTCTGACTTGAAATTATATTATAAAGCTACTATGATAAAATCAGCATGGTACTTGAATAAAAACAGACTCAAAGATCAATGAAATAGGTTAGAAAATACAGCCACAACTACAAACACACTCAGCCACCTCATCTTTGACAAGGGGGCTGAACATGTATGTACACTGGAAGAAAGACAGCTTTTTAATAAGTGGTGCTGGAAAAACTGGAGCACTACTCAACTATAAACAAGGATCGCATCAGACTTTTATAAGTAAATGGACATGATTTGAGACCATAATCATAAGTGAAATCAAACTCACATGTGCAAATACAATACCGTATTGTCTCCCTAGTGTAAGAAACTGAAAAAAGTGTATACAGTCAAAATCTACAATAAATACTGTGTAAGGGTAAGAAACTGCTCGTAATTGGGAAAGGAGGAAAGAAGGAAGGGAAAACAGAAGGACCTAAGATAGCTAAAATGACTATACTAATTGTATTAGCTATTGAGAAAGAACAGTTAATATATGATTAGATCAATTTTACATGTCTATATCTGTTATTCCAAGCAACCCTCTTGAAGGTAACAACATGCAATTTTATAACCATTGTCAAATTCCTATCATCTTGTTTTGTAAACCTGTACTGTTACTGTATTGGGCTTGTTGTTTATCTCTTTTGCTTTTTGTTTTTCTCTTCTGTATCTTTTTTTCTCAATTATTTGGTGAATAAATTAAGAAATATAAAAGTAACTTGTTCGAGATCACCCCAAGTAGCAAATGGTAGAGCTGGATTTTGAACTCAAGCCTGTCTCATTTGTGCCCTTCGTTTCCTTGAGGTATACAGGTAAAGGCTTGTGAGCCTTTTAACATTGTTTTTGAAGTATATACTATTGGAATATTCAAATTCATTTTATATTATTTTAATATAATATAAAGGAGACACTGCTTTTAAACAATATTTTAAAAAGAGCATTGCATAGCAGAAATATCAGTGGTTTGGTGGTCAGACTGGCCTAAGAGACATTCCCTGCCTGAGCTTCGCCCACGCTGTAAAATGCACATTTCAGCATTGACGAGAACTGGCTAAGAGAAGCTTAATAGGACAGCACGGGCTCATACAGGGTGCCCACTTCCCGCGTCTGGTTCCTTCTGCGTGTGTATTGGAGGGCATCTGGTGACCGCTCAGATTCTCAGCTGGTTCCAGGTGTGTATCTCAAGGGAGTGGAAGGCAGGTGGCATGAGGATTCAGGCTCCAGCCGGGGCTGGCCCTTGAGACTGTCTGCTGAGGACTGGATCTGGGCTCTCCCCAAGCCACCCCCCAGACAGCAGTTCATAGGCTGTTTGCCTATAAGATGTAGATGTCTCCCTGTGCTGGGTGAAGTTGCAGGTAGGCCTAAAAGGAGAGAGCTCCGAGCAGCCCTGGAATAGCAACACACTGTGAGAGTGGGTTGAAGGGTTGACGGTAGACGCTGAACGTCACAGCTGCAGGATGATGTGACCAGTGGCGGATCCCCAGCAGAGGTTCCCATGATCAACAGAGGCCTCCTGATGTCCTTCTTCCCTCCCCTTCCCTCCTCCTCCCCTCCTAGTACCACACTGGGGATGGAACCCAGGGTCTTTATACATCTCCAGCCCTTAAAAAATTTTTTTTGTTTTTAATTTTGAGACAGAATCTCTCTAATTTCCTAAGCTACCCAGGCTGGACCCAAATTTGAGGTCCTCCTGCCTCAGACTCTCAGTGCTGGGATTACAGGCATGCACCATCATGCCCATTATCACTGGGCGGTGTTTGACTGGAGAAGCACAGAGGATTTTCAGCCCCCGAGGACTTGTAGAGACTGTCCATCAACTCCTACACTGCAGGTCTAGTGATTCAGACTGTGCTCAGGGGCGCTGTCCCCACCTCTCCTCTGTGGCTCCCTTTCCTTCCTCCCCAGGTAGGTGTGCAGGGGTTGGAACAAAGCACTCAGGCATCCCTGCAGTCTTTCAGGATGGATGACCTGGTGGCTCCTTTCTGAGACATCATCTGTTTTGGACAATGTGCTTCTGTAACGCAAAGCCTGAGTCCTTCTGATGCTCAGGCTCTGGTCAGGGAGGTGCCTTCTCTCTAACAGACCTGACTTTCCTTCTTGTAGGAGGTGTGGAGCTCACCAGTGCCCCACTTGGACCAAGGTCTGTGTATTGTAAGGAAGGTCTGCACATTGCCACTGCTCCGGAAACACTTTGCTTATTTGAAAAGCAAGAGCCTGAGCTTGAACTTGCAGTTTTTTAGTCTACAAGGAAATCTGAAGTTGCAGAATTTCAGCCTTCAGTGAGGCTGATTTGAGGTTTTGGTTTAATTTTGGTAGCCAAGTGGTTAGCAGAGGGGAAGGGTGTCACCTTAGGAACACGGGGCCTTCATTCATTTATTTTTCTACTCACACCGCAGAAATTATTCACAGCGGCTCCTCGGCCCCCAGCAGGAGGGGGGGCAGCAGGGTAGCACAGATGAGGAAGTGAGAGTGCTCAGCCCGAGGCCCAGTTCTTGGACTCACCCAGGGTGTTTCCACAGTAGAAAGAGAAAGGGACTGTGCCTTCAGTTCAATACACCTGACAGGAGTAAGGAGGGGGATCCTTGGAAGGTGCTAGAGCAGGTGTGCAAGTGCACCGTTCTTGGAGTGGCCTTCCTGCCTAGGCCCTCCCTCAGTGACCTGTAAATCAGCCATGATCTGATGGAAGGTAGGGACAGCTCTTAAAACTAGGGGAGGATCACGAGTTCCGGCCCAGCCTGGGCAACTAGTGATGTAGTGAGACCCTGTCTCAAGGTAAAATAGTTTTAAAAGGGCTGGGAAGTTTGCTCAGTGTAGTGGGTTCAGTCCCTAGCACGCAAAACAAGCAAGGAAGGGCCACAAAACTGGCTTTGTCTGGACGATGTGCCATGGTCTCCAAGGCCAGTCTGTAGCAAACTGGTGAAGGTGGTTCCTCCCACCTTCCTCGGGGCCGGTGCCGCCCCCCTGCCCCACTGCAGGTGCTGCAGGTGTGTGCCGCCTCAGACTCTGGGCCAGGACAGGGGCACGCACTTGGAGTCAGACAGACCTGTGTTTGAATCATGGCTCTGCCACTTACTGTCAAACCTTGGGTGACCCATGCCCCTTTTTGAGCTTCCATTTCCTCTGTGGAATGTAGATAGCACTGGTTCCTCCCCACCTTGTGCAGTGGTTATGAGAGGCAAATGAGACCCGACAGAGTTAGCTCCGTGCATGATGGAGTGGATGTTTAATAAAGTGAAGCTTCCGTGATTACGAGGCTGATTATTATCATTACTAATCGCTTCAGTGAAAGTCAAAACCAGCCCAGTGTGATGCTGCACTTCTGCTTCTGGTCGCCCTTGTCCTTGTCTCCAGGGCCTGTTCCCACCTGGCGAACCCCTTGGTTGTTGCTCTGTAGGTCACGGCATGAGCTCAGCTCCGCAGGATTTTAGCAGTGGCAGCTCTAGGGTGTGTGTGTGTGTGTGTGTGCGTGTGCGTGTGTGTGTGTGTGTGTGCGCACCTGCGCGGTGCTGTTTTCTATGTGCTCATTGCAGTGGTTAACGCTGCGGCTGAGGGGTGGATGTGCATGAGGTCCGCCTGCTTTCCTCTGGAGCTGGTGACGGGTGAGGAAGACCAAAGGCATCAACCAAAAAATCAGGCAATGCTATCTTGGGAAAAGCCGCCCTGGCACTGTACCAGGCAGTGGGAACAGAAGTGACAGGCCACATCCTACCTTCCAAGGTTCTGGTCCCATGAGAAGGTCAACCCCCCAACCAGAATTCAAACAAATAAGATCCTCGTTCTGTCTGGTTTCTGTCTCAGCACCTTATCTGCTTCGTACATAGCAGAGATCCCAAGCTGAACTCATCTGTTCTCTTTTCTCTCCCACTTGAATGAGCTTCTATCTTATTCCCTGCTCCATCCTAGGACCTCAAAAAGACATTTGCATAGAAAGGGCTCAGTGAGCAAAGAGCAAATGAACAATGACTAGGTGATGCCTTGTGAAATTTTTGTTTCCAGTCCAGAGTTTAAAGTTCAGACTTCTTTGTTGCTAACTGTGGTCAGTCACCACCCTATGTAATGAAAATTGACAAGAAAATCCATTCTCCTATTCCACGCAGCTTTTGTTTTGTAAAATGAGTGGTTTCTTCAGGAGCTCATTCTATCCCAGATTAACTGGCTTTGGCTGAATTTTAAAAGCCACTAGAGGACATTGTCTTCTGGACTTGACACAGAAGTGTCAAGTGTCTTGAACCTACAGAAATGTCTGGCAGGAGCAGGGCTGGGGACTTGGGCGGGTGTGGGTGCTGGGTGCCTGGAAAGAGGACTCTGCCTCTCGAAGTGATTCTTATCCCCTGTTGATAACCGGCTACTCTCAATATGTCTGATTGGTAAGAGTTGTAACCTCATAACATCTGTAATCTGACCATATCAGACAACAGTGTGGTCTCTGTACGTAACAGGAGCTGCCATTGATTGTGCACCTACTATGGGCCAGGCTTTGTTCCAGGTGCTGAACACATGTCACCTGTGATCTTTGCAGAGCCTGACTTGGTAGATACTGTTTCTCCTTTAGAGAAACATTCAGAGCCTCAGCATCCTCACTGTGCCCTGCGAAGAGCCTAGGTTAAGGACTTCAGCATCTCAGGGCAAGAGAAAGCCAGGTATGATACTGTACACCTCAGTCCCAGCACTCTGGTAGACCAAGGCAGGAAGACAGCAAATTCGAGCCCGGCCTGGACAATTTAGCAAGCTCTTGCTTTAAAATTAAAAATTTTTTAAATAAAGGATTGCAGACAGAGACCAGCACTAAGGTCCTAGGTTCAAACCCTAGTGCCACAAACAAACGAAAGAGAAGTAGAACTCAGAAGGGCACAGGCTACCTAAGGCAGGAGGACCTGGCTGTGGTCCTGCTTGGCCTGCTGTGTAATCGTCCTCAGCACAGTGCTCCAGGCAGACTCCACCAGACATTCCAGGTGGCAAGTGAGGCACAGCCTATTTGTTACACATGTTTAAACAGTGTGTGAGAGGAGCTTTGCCCTCGGGCCTAGGTTCAGAATCTTGGATTCAGAGTCTTAGGCTGTAGCCAGGTAACTGCAAGCACAGTGCTTATCTCTGCTGATCTGTTTATTTACTGATAGAATGAGAGCCAGCCTCTGTTGTGTGTGTCTCAAAAGTCACCACATAAGCTGGGCATGATGATAGCTTCTGTGGCCCAGGCTACTCTGCAGGCTGAGGCAGGAAGGTGCCTTGAGTCTGTAGGTTCAAGACCAGCCTGGGCAACATAATGAGACCTCAAAAGAGAAAAAAATATGAGTGAATAAATAAGATAGATGTGGTAGATTAACTAATGGTCAATTTTTAACATCCAGCTGAACTGAGTGTGGTACTGGGTGTGGAAGGCCCACCTGAGGATTGTTGCCAACAGCATAAAAGAAGAACTGGGACGATGGTGTGCTGTTAATTCTCCTGGAGAAGCTTGTCACGCTGGTTTTCTGGGTATGAACTCAGCTGTTCTCATGGTTGGAGGATCTCAGGTCCTTGCCATCACTGAGGATGGCTGTGGTTCTTTTTAGGGGAGCTCTGGCCCTTACCTTGAGTTTGGCTTCCTGGCTCCAGTGCAGCTCCCTCTGCCTGTTAGCACAGATCCTTCATCCCACTGGTGCACTTTCTAGCTTCTGCCACTGACCTTTTGGCCTTCCAGGTGCAGATCCTTGACACAGACTTGCATGAGACATTGTCTTGGGCTGTAGGCTTCTAGTTGGACTCATGGAGGACATTGCCACAGGCTCTAGGTTTTCAGCTGGACTCATGCAGGACATTGCTGTGGGATCCAAGTCCTCAGCTGGATTCTTTGGCTCTCTCGTGTGTGGACTGATCTACACTTTTTTGTATTTGACTTTTTGGGTGAATATTATAAAATAATCCTACAAAATATGTATTCCCTGACTACAGTAGGTCTAAATATAAGATCATGAACTGGTTTCATTGACACCACAGTGGTGTTTGCAATTGTACCTAAATGGTCAGTCAACAAGGGCCAGACCCCTGTACCAACAGGAAGCATTCTCAGACATGGCACCTCTGGGTGCTGTATGTTATGGTTTGTGTCTGGATATCCCCCCAAAGCATCATGCAGTCATGGGGAGATGTTTTTCTGAGGCAGCTGAATCTAGAGTTTGTGGCTGATTCGTTGTCTAGTGCTGGGATTATAGGTGTGAATGCTACACCCACCCTAGAGTGGGTAGCCAGCATACAATATAAGGGAAAAGAAGAGTCTTCTCTTGTGCTCCCCCCTTTTTTGCTCTTGTTGCTTCTGCTGTCTTCCTCCACCATGACCTGTTGCTCCTCTGCCATGCCACCCTGCCACCCTGCCACCCTGCCTTGGAGCCAGCTGATTACAGACTAAAACCTCTGCAGACTGAGCTAAATGAACTTTTCCTTTTTTAATTTTGGGCATTGGGTATTTTGTCTCAAGAACAAGAAAAAAGTAACCAAAACAGGGTGATTGTTAGCATCTCTTCTCTACCTCCTCTTTTACCCTCCTTGCACCCTTCTCCTCCCCTTTGTGTGTGCTCTCTGTCTCTATTTTTTTTTTTTTGAGACATGGTCTCACTTTGTAGTTCAAACTGGTCTTGAACTTGTTATGTAGCCCAAGCTAACCTCAAACTTGGAACAGCAATTCTCCTGCCTCAGCCTCTTGAGTGCTAGGATTACAGGCAAGTGCCACTATGCCTGGTTCCCTTTCTTTTATCCAAGTAAGAATCTTCTCCCTTTTACTTTTTTTTTTTAAATTTTTATTTTATTTTTTATTTTTTTATTTTAAAGAGAAAACACAAAAGTCAAGAAGCAAACTAACAATTAAAAAACAAAAGCAAAACGATGACAATCACAAAAACAGTGGCAATATAGGATTTCAAAACAAGATGATAGGAATTTAACAATGGTTGTTATGTTGCATATTGCTATCCTCAAAAATCACGCTATCTTTTTATATTTTTAGATTCTACCTATTAGGGAAAACACCCCTATTTGTCTGAGTCTGACCTGTTTCACTTAAATGGTGATCTCCAGTATGATACCTTTTTTTTGGCTAATGGTATAATTTTGTTCTTAATGGCTAAATAAAAGCCATTGCGTATATATACCAGGTCCTCTTTATCCACTCGCTCACTGATGGGCACCTAGGCTGATTCCCTGGCTTGGCTATTGTGAATTGTCCCTCCCTGTAGAGCACCTCCCCCTGGGTATATGCCAAGGAGCGGTGTAGCTGGTCATCTGCATCTCTTCTCGGCTCCCCTGAGTGTTTGGCGTCCTAAGTGTCACCCAGCGGACTCGTGAGTGCAGATGCCTGGGCACCATCCTAGGACGCCTGAGCCGGGATGGTCCCTGGCATCGGTATCTCTGCTCCTTCCTCAGGGGGTTCTGAAGTACCCTGTGCCACTGCCTCAGAATCTGGACCTCCAGATCTCCGGGTGGAACCCAGTTCGCTGTTGGGATTTTTAAATACCTAGGAACCTGGCTATAAAAGGGGGTCCCAGTGCCCACCCCATCTTTATCTTCCTCATTCTTCAGGCCTCTTCAAATGGCTCTTCCCCTGAGAAAACCTCCATTGCCATCATTCTAGAGTCTTCAGCCCACACTTGGATCACTACCGAGTACCAGGCTCTCCACCAACCCCTGACATATGCGGTGTTCAGTCTCCTCCTTTGGGAATAAACTCACTTGCTACCACCCCCCAACCCTGCCCACATTGGAGATGAGAAAGTGTGACTCAGAGAAGTGACTCGACTTTCCGTGAGATGTTTGGCTCTTACTGCAGTACGGTTCTCATGCTCTGTCTGTGTCTCCTGCATGAGTGTAAACTCCTTAACTGTGGGAGCTGCTGACTCTTGCATTCCTGAGGGGAAAACAGAGCCTGGTACATAGTAGATGTTCAACAAACCTGTGTTGAATTGAAGTGAATTGAACAGTTCTGGGTGGTTTCCAGTTTCTATTTTTGCTCATGGTAGGACAACTGGAGGACTTCTTTGGAGGTTGAAGACTAGATGTCCCTGTTTTCTCATCATTTCTGCAATTCTGGTCATTCAGAGCTTTCTTCAGTAGCATCAGTAGATTTAGAATGTCACAGGCCAGGGAAGGACTCAAGAAACTCCTGTGTTGGTTGTTTGAGCTGGTGATACAGAAGAGATGAACTTTATGATTTGTAAAGGATTTCTTATAAAGAGTAAAAAGATTTTCTACATCTAACGTGGCAGGCTACCCTAGTCATAAATTTATAAATTAGTTTCAAATATAATTATCTTTAGTTCAATGACTTTTCTGAATCCCAGTTTTTATGCCCATAAAATAGGGATCTTGGAGCAAATATCTAAGGTTCTTTCCGATACTATGATTATATAATTACACCAGGACCCTGAACAAGGTTGGGAACAAAATTTAAACTCCTCATAAACAAAGCAGCTATGAAAATGGAGTATTTTTGGGTGAATTAGATATTTCTAGTTGATTTTTCCAAATTAGTCAGAATCTGACCCTGGTATCTAAATTAATTAATTTCTTTCTAACAAATATTTTGTTATGTAACAAACACACAGTAATAATCATAAGAGAACAAAAGTACAGGGGGAGACAAAGGCCAGCAAAGGACCTGTGACCACAGAGCACCCCTTCTAGGGAACCTGTTTAGAGTAGGGCAGTCCCATCACAGTTGGATGAGGTTGAGGGTAGGTATTTCACTGTGCAAATGCCAGTCACTAGAAATACACCTGACCCCAAGTAGACAAGTACTGGTAATGTGTATAGATGTGTCCTAAGTGAAATTACAGCATGGTTTCTGAAGTTCTAAATGCTGTGTGGAGGCATTTGTAGAAAAAGGAAATATGAAAAGAGATTGTAATATCTTGAATAATAATGCAAACCATTTATCCTAAAGTTTAATCGCTTCCCGTAATTCACTTGCATAGCTTGGCTGAGGTTTTGGGCAGTAGGGTGGAAATGGTAAGGATTACATGTGCTGTTTGATTGCTTGTTTTCTTTCTGTAACTAAAGCCCTAATCTCTGTTTACATTTGAACTTTGTCTTGCAGCGGAAACGGAAGCAAAGCGCCCAAGACGAAGATGCTGCCAGCCTTTGCAGTCTCGACATAAGTGTAAGCACGGGTCTTTGTAACTCCTGCCTTCCCCTGCCAGCCACAAGCCCATCTCCCTTCTCTGAGTGATACTGGATAAAATGCTGCATACTTTAAGTGGGTTTCCACAGTCAGACTGGTGGTTGTGACATGGAGGGGTAATAAATTTTTTAAAAAATTTTACTGGAGAAGGTTGTGTAGCTGATTTAAACTCTCAGGCCAACTTGTTTATTGCCTGTGTTTTTCTCTCATAAAATAAATTATGAACTGAGTGCATCTGGGTAGAATCTAGATAAATCCTGCTGTGCTGTTTTAGGGGTAGTTCAAGATGACAAGTGCTTATCCCCCTGGAGGGGAAGTTAGTGACTTGACCGACTCATGCAGCTCGGTGGATTTGGATTTAGTAGATGTTAGTTTGAATCAAGATTCTGTGCCTATTACTTGTGTGGCATGTTTCCTCATTGAATAATAAGAGTGAAAAGCCTTTTCCTACCCAAATTTTTTGAGTAAAAAAAAAAACAGAAGTGAGACTAGCAAGTGTATTACCTGGTGCAGGCTAGGTACTCATGGAATATTAGCCTTGTTTCTCGGTAAAAACAGAAGTTTGCAAAAGAGACTGAAGTGATTTGGTAGCTGAATACTAGTGATGACAGAGATAAACCATTTCCTTGGGGTTTTTAGGCCACGTTCTTGGATGTTTAGTGTTAGCAGATTTCTGTGCATGGATTCAACTCCACCCTGGTGTAATTGGGGACCCTTCCTGTGCCTCTGATCCCTTCGTTATCTGGCGGCTGGGGCTGGGTTGGGGATTCAGCCCCTCCCTGGGTTCCTCCTGTCCTTTTGTCTGTGCACTTTATACACTTCCTTGGGGCTTAACTACTGGATCAATCTAAGGTTTGCTTTTAGTGTCTCACCTTTACAAAGGCCATGAGAGCTTCCATGCTGACAATGAAGAACTGAGTTGTGGTCTTGGCTCTACGTGTAACTAACTATATAACCATTTCTCTTCTGCTTACGTTAGTTTTTCCTTTTAAAAAAATGAAAGGTTAAAGAGCAGGTGTTCTAAAACTTGTGAAAATTTAAAACTCACCAAATGTGGACTATGACGTTCTCATGTGATGACATTTATTTAGCAGTATAAACACGGCCATTTTAGCTATTTTTAATTATTGCCAAATTTCCTGTGACACAGTCATTCATGGAGTGAGCCTGAGCTGGCGTCTAACTAATGCACGCATGAGCGTCTTCATTCACCGTGTGGTGTTTATCTGTTCCAGTCTTTGGAACATTGGATTGATGAAGTTGGTCCAGTTTGCTAGATTGCCATGGTAACAGGACAAAAGAGTTGTGTTCTTCAGAGTTTTACTTTAATCACTGGATGTTTTATTATTGACTAATGAAGCCATGGACTGCCCTTACTGGTAAGTTTTTAATTTTTACTGGTAATATTAATAATGTTAACTGATAATATTTAATTTTGTGGAACTTTACTTTTAGAAATTAGAGACTTTTAGGATTTGAAGAACTCTCAGCCTCACGTGTTCCAGTCCCCTTTCTCAGACGAGAAGCAGAAGCCCAGGCAGTGAGCCGGGCAAGACTTTAACCCAAGCCATTCCTAAAATCGTGTCTCATCACACACTTTATTTCACATCGACATTGACGTGATAGTTATTTTCCAGGAAAGCATCCTCCAGATGCTTTTTATCACTAAACTTGCTGACATGAAAGCATTACTCACTTGGAGTTAAGAATAGTAATTTGTTTTTTGTCTTGATTGGTATCAGTGACCTTGCCTTCTTATCAAGGTCACTCAAATCTCAATGAATCTTTTTTTTTTTTTTTTTGGTCTTTTTGAGACAAGGTCTCACTATGTAGTTCACACTGGCTTTGAACTCTTTGTAGCCCAGGCTGGCTTCAAACTCACAACTATTTTCCTGCCTCAGCCTCCTGAGTGCAGGGATTATAGGTGTGCACCAACACCCCCAGTCAACCTTACCGGCACTGTCGGAGAGATTTTTGGTTTTGGTGGACTGGGTGTTGGGTGGCACATTGGGCCTTGTGCATCCTAAGCAGGTGCCCTACCACCAAGCTACAGTCATAGCCCAGAAATCTTTTGTCGTTTTGAGATCATCTTGCTGTTTTGCCCAAGCTGGCCTCAAAATCTTGGGCTCAAGCAGCCCTCCTGCTTCCTGACCTACAGGCCTGTGGTATCACCTAGCCAAGGAGTTGCTTCGAGTTTGCTTCTGCATGTGGTGGAAAGTATCTGAGAAAAACAGTGGGTTCCAGGAGGTGATGTGTGCTGGAGGATGTGAGGGTTTGGGAAGGCAGTGCTGGTAACTCTCAATTTTGATACCATTTAATAAATGGAAAGACAGTCACCGCATGCATGGTGTGCACAGGAAGGTGAACTGACGGCCCAGCTCTTTCAGCAGTCAGCCTCGGGTTTCCATCGAGTCCCAGCCCAGTGCCGGGTGCAGAGAGGGTGCTTGGTAGCTACTTACAGCTGAATGTTTCTAAATTGTGAGTTTCCCTAATGTTCCCCCCAAATATATTTTGACATTGAAGAGTTAGAAAATGTTAGCAGGATAAGGTCTCTTCTTGATTAAAAACTAAGTGCTATATAGCACCCTGTAGATGCTAACACCATTCACTCGTCCTGCATCTCGCCTTATTTGGAAGCCTCAGCTGATGATTCTGATCGTTATCTAGAGGGAATTTCTCCCCAGTAAGGGGTGACAGAGCTCCAAAGAATTGTTTTCCCACCCTTGCCTCCCAGCATTTGTTTTGAAAAATAGATTTGGACTGGAAAATGCGTATTAGTTGACAAAATAATTGGTCTCTGCTTTTTCCCTCCACTTTGGCTGAGCCATTGGTTCCAAGTTGAAAAAAAAACAGACTATTCCGGGGAAGGGGGTGGGCAGGAAACGAGTTTTGAGAACAATTGGCAGAGTGAAGAAGGCTCCTAGGGCCACCTACAGACCTCCTCTGCGTCAGAAGGCACCAGGGGGAGGTTGCTGCCCCCTCGATGCTCTTCTAGTTCAGATTCCGCGGGCGAGGCTCGGGAGGCAGCAGCTTCCTCGCGCCCTGGCAAGGCCCTTGCTGCACAGTGCCAAGCAGCATTTCTCTCGAAACAGGCAGGACACAGACGCAGCTCCCAATGAGGAAGGAATGTTGAAGATGAAATGGGAATTCTGTGGAAAACCTGGGCAGTGTGGTTAGTAGAGTTCAACAGCCAGCCCTACCTGAAAGTTGTGGCTACACTTCAATGTATTTCCTTCCAGCCACGATCCATACCTCTTAAAAATGCTCTCATTACCAACTATTTCAGGCATACAAAATAGTATAAAAAGAATATAAAGCCCCATGTGGCTTCCAGGGCAGCTGAAGAAAGATTTCCTTAGCAGCAAAGCTGAGGTTGTGTAAATCCTTTGCTCAGTGAGCCGGGCATTTACGGCTGTGTGTAATTCTGATGTGTACATGCATCCCTAAGCAATGCGTGTATTTTAAAGCAGCTTGTAAAGTTTATATAAGCACATATGACTTTTTTTTTACACGTATGACTTTAAAATTGAGATCATAACACAAAGTAATTTATTCCTGTACTTTTCTCTTACTGTGTTGAGAACGTATTACCATATCCTGAAATAGCCTTCAAGATTACTTTTAATACATACAGAACACTTTGTCAAATGAGCACACCAAATGTATTTAGCCCATCCTTTCTTGGGAAGTTAGCCAAGTTCTGACTCTTCAGTATTCTAAATAGCTCTAGTGGGCATCCAAGAATACATAAAGTGATCTCTTTCACGACTAGGATGAAGTCTGAGATACGAAATTCCTGCCTAACAGGCCAATGCTTAATTTTTAAACTTGTGAAGAGGTTTATGCCCACTCTGGCAGTGGGAGATGGAAGTAAGGTTTACAGCTGTTGGGTGTCTTGGACTGAACCTTGCAAGAATGGGAGAACCTTTCCATGTTTCCCTGGCTCACCATTTTTTTTTTAAAAGCTTATCATTAATGTCCACATTCCTTTGTGGAGTTGGTGTGCATACACAACACACCTTAACTGCTTTTTTCATTACCTTTCCCTTTGACTCAGTCTCTGACTCAGTATGGAGATTGGCCTGCCTGCCCTCCTTCTCACGCAGACCCTTCAGGAGGTCCCCTTGCAGGGCTCCTCCTCCTTTCTTGCATCTTTTCCATGCCAGTGGGTCTTCCCCATGTCTACATTTACTTTGCCAGTTTGTGGACAGTGGGGTGAGTTCTACCTAAGCTCCTTCCTTGTCAGGAATACCTGTGGAAGACATTCACACACCTCTCAGTGTGTTTGAGATCCCTGTATTGTTATAGCTTTTCTCCTGTCCCCTTTGAGAAATCCAGACAGAAGTCCACCTGGCTTTCCTCTTGTGTTTTCTCTGCCCTCCTACGGAGAGTGGTTGATGGAGAGCTGAGCCGTAGGGTTGGGACAGCGGAGTGGCCCTTGGGGCTAACAGTTACTAGGAAGCTTCAGGACAAAAATTGAAAGCTTTCACTCTAAAATCAGGAGCAAGACAAGGATGTCCCCTGTCTCCACTCTTATTCAACATAGACAACTAGACAAGAGAAAGAAATAAAAGGAATAAAGATAGGAAAGGAAGAAGTTAAAGTATCGTTATTTGCAGATGATACGATACTCAAAATAGAAGACCTCAAAAACTCTGCCAAAAGACTTCTAGATTTAATAAGCAAATTCAATAATGTAGCTATTTACAAAGTCAACTCTCATAATCAATAGCCTTCCTGGGGCTGGGGGTTTAGCTCAGTGGTACAAGTGCTTGCGTGGCAAGCACAAGGTCACGAGTATGATTCCCCAGTACCAAAATAGAAAAATAAATAAAATAAATAGCCTTCCTGTACACAAATAACAAATTCACTTAGAGAGAAATCAGGGAAACAATACCTTTTACAATAGCACCCAAAAAGATGAAATATGTAGGAGTCAATCTAACAGAGATATGAAAGACCTCTACATTAAAAACTACAGTACTCTGAAAAAGGAGATTGATGAGGATATTAGAAAATGGAACAATATCCCATGCTCTTGGGTAAGAAGGACCAATATAGTGAAAATGACCATTCTCCCAAAACTGTTACACAGATTCAGTGCAATCCCAATCAAAATTCCAATAGCATATCTCAATTCTAATCCTATAATTCATCTGGAACCAGAGGAGAACTAAAATAGCAAAGGCGTTTTGGGCAACAAAGACAAGATGGGGTGGGAGGGCATCACCATCCCTGACCTGAAATTATACTAGAAAGCTACTGTGGTAAAAAGCTATGTGGTACAGGCAAAAAAACAGACCCAAAGATCAGTGGAACAGATTAGAAGATACAGAAACAACTACAGACACACTAAGCCACCTTATCTTTGACAAAGGTGCCAAATGCATTCACTGGTAGAAAGACAGCTTCTTTAATAAATGATGCTGGAAAAACTGGCTCTACACATGCTGAAGATTAAAACTGGACCCATCTCTTTCATCACATAATAAGCTAAAATCAGAATGGGTCAAAGATCTTAATATTAAAACAAACATTAAATCTGCTGGATAATAAAGTAGGTAAAAACTCTTGAAGACACTGGTATAGGTAAAGACTTTATGAACAAAACCCAGATTGCATAGGAACTATCACAGAGAATCAACAACTGGGATCTTACTCTACTAAAAAGCTTTTGCACAGCAAGAGAAACCATCAACAAAGTGAAGAGACAACCCATAGTGTGGGAGAAAATGTTTGCTAGCTGATCCTCACAAAAATGACTACTATGGAGAACATATAAAGAACTAAAAAAAAAAAAAAAAAAACCTCCCAAATTTAAAGACCCAATCCAAAAATGAGCATCTGAGATGAATACACACTTCTCAGATGAAGAAATATGAACAGCCAATAAATACGTGAAAAAATGTTCAGCATCACTGGTCATTCAAGAAATGCAAATTAAAACAGCACTGAGATTCCATCTCACTCCAGAAAGAATGGCTGCCATCAAGAAATCAAGCAATAACAAATGCTGGAGGGGCTGTGGGGAAAAAGGAACCCTTCTCCACTGTTGGTGGGAATGCAGACTGGTGAAACCACTGTGGAAATCAGTGTGGAGATTCCTCAAAAAACTAAGATTGGAGGTCCCATTCAACCCAGCTATTCCCCTTCTGGGTATCTTCCCAAAAGAATTAAAAACATACCACAGTGATAAAAGTGCACCCAAGTTTGTAGCAGTACAGTTTGTAATAGCCAGAACTTGGAAACAACCTAAATGCCTATCAACTGAGGAATGGATAAAAAAGATGTGGTATTTTTATACAGTAGAATACTACTCAGCCATAAAGAAGGGTAACCTGGAGACTTTTATAGGTAAATGGATGCAACTTGGGCACATAGTCATTAGTGAAATAAAATGACACATGTAAACATTGTATTGTTTCATTAATATGAGAAACTGAAAGAAAAAAACATGTTTATGTGTATGTATATGTATATAAAAATAGTTAAGATAGTTATACTACTGATTTCCCTGCATTCACTGAAGAGAAAGATTTGTGCTGGTACTGTTTGGACAAATGAATGCAAACGTCTTGTGCTCTGGGTGAATGATTTGGGGATGACAGTGCACAATGTATGTACCATTGTTGTTCCCTGATTGACATGTTTTGAAATTTTGTTGTAGTTTTTTCTTCTACTTTTCTTTCTTTTTATCCTTGAAATAAAGTGGATTTGGAAAATAAAAGTTGATGGCCTGCAGAAGTTTAAGTCAGCATATCTGTCTTTTCCAGCTATTTAAGGTGACATCAGTAGAGCCCATGAAAGCTGGGTTTTTGTACCCAAATATTTATTTATTTGAATTCATAACCAGAATTACAAATTTTGGGTGCTAAGGAACAGAATATCACTTCGTGCCTTGGTTTCCTTATCCTATGTGAAGCCATAACAATGTCCCGATTTGGTTACTAGAAGAGTGAAAAGGAGTTTAGGTAAAGTTCTTAGCTCCTGGCCCATAGTAGACGCAGGAACCCTAGCTGTCATTGCTGTTGATTTCATAGTATAAAATCAACTTCATGGCTAAGTGCAAAGATCTCATTGGTACAAGTACTTTATAAGTAGAACTGATGATGAAAAATTTTTAAAGCACTGTAGAAAGGTAGGATTTTTATTACAGCATTTTTATAACAGCTAAAAGACAAAAGCAGCATGACTGACTGGATTGTGTGGACTTTATAATTGTACTGCAGAATGCAGTCTAGAACACAGGCACCGTATTTTGCCCCTCTGTGTTTATTTGCTTATTTGCCCCCATGAAGGCGGAGCACACACTACAGTGTGCTGATTGGTTGGAGAATGGAATCACAGGAATGAGAAGATTACGTGCCCGAATTCCTAACCTGTGGTGCCTTTGAAACCTGTGAGCACTCCCTCCCTCCAGAAGAGAGAGTGTGTGTGTGTGTGTGTGTGTGTGCGCACGCACGCGTGAGCTAGGTTTTAAATGCATAACTTTATAAGAAACCAGACACATTGAAATATGAGACATTAAAAGTCAATGTGTGGCAAGAGCTACATCTGTGCTCCTTCACGCCCTAAAAGCCAAGCTTTGGCAGCTTGTGTGTAGGATGGTGAGTGAGTGGTGTGCTGAAATACCTGCACAGACCAAGTTTTCGTTTGAAAATACGATTTCTGTGTTAACATGCAGGTGCTTCTGTGACTTGTGACCTCCATTCGTAGCAGAAAGAATGCAGAATTTTAATTGGTGGTGAAAAGTGAAGATGTATTTATTCCATTCAAGCTTGAAGACAACCTGAATTTTATCTGTGGGCCTCATTTGTGTGCATATGTGTGTGTGTAGGGAGGAGTATGAAGAGCCCACATTAAGAATCCCTGCTGTGGGCCAGGGATTTAGCTCAGTGGCATAAGCACCTGCCTGGCAAGTACAAGGTCATGAGTTCAATCCCCGGTACTGCAAAAAAAAAAAAAAAAAAAAAAAAAAAAAAAGAATCCCTGCTGAAGTTACCTAGTCTGTTATAATCAGCTTCTGTATTGCATTACTTTTATAATACAAATGATTGGAAAAAATACAGCAAATATAATAAATTGTAACCTGTTGATATGAGATTGTTAGTGTTAGAAAGGAGAGGATATAAAATATTTATATAAAAGTTATTTTTGAGAACTCTTTGCGATAGCCATTAAATCAATTCTCAACACATAGTGTTTAGATTTTTGAGACCAGCTTGGCTGAACAATGCTTTGCATTGCTTTTTAAAATCGATGACCTAAGCTACCCCGCATTGTAGTGGATCTTTTTTGTCTTCTCTACTATTAAAAAATAAGTTAGCTAGGCATGTGGCACATGCCTGTAATCTCAGTACTCTGGGAGGCTGAGGAATGAGGATTGTAAATTCCAGCCTAGGTTGTGCACTTAATAAGACCCTGTCAATTAGTCCATCAATGTAATAAAATAAAAAGGGCCATGTCCAAGTTGCTTTTCTTTGCTGAGACAAAATACCCAGCACCACAAGTTAAAGGAGGAAAGGTGTATTTTAGCTCACAGTTTGTGGAGGTTTCAGTCCATAGTCAGCTGGCTCCAAGCCAGGGCAGCACATGGCAGAGGGCATCACAGAGGAGAAACAGTCCATGGCAGGGCAGCAAGCAGGCAGCAGAGCATTGAAGCCTGCCTTGGCCCTTCACCCCTTGCAGGCTGCCTGCTTTGTGTGTGGTGCCACCCAGACCTGGAGGGCCCTGCCATCATCCACACCCAGAACCCTGGTAAGTGGGTCATCACTACATCACACACTTAATCCCGGCATGGCACTCTGGTCCAGCCACCTCCCAAAGCCCCACCTGTGACCACATGAGGCTTTGGGAGGACATTACAGCAAGTCCCAGTGAGCAGGCACTGTAGCTCAGTGCAAAGGCCTTGGATTTAATATACCATACACACACACAGAAAACAGTGTTCTTTTTTAAGAGGAATACTGAAATATTCCTGTCATGATGTGTCATTTGCTTTTGAGTACTTTAGCATAGCAATAAGGTGAATATTTTAAAGAAAAAATTAGTTTATTTTTAATTATGTAGCCCACACTGTATATGTTCCCACCACCTAAAAATCAAATAGCAGAGATGGAGCTCACAGCTGTTCACAGGCGCCCTGTCACCTGTCCATGTTCAGGGATGAGCCTGGCTCTCAGTTTAGTGTCCCTTTTGAACACTTAGATAAATTTGATTGTACTGACTTTTTAAGAATAGATCGTCATTTAAAAAATTTTACTTTGCAGCTTGCGTCCCTTCTCCTTTGAATAGACCTTTTAAAAATGCATTTCTGAAGCAGGGTTACTAGGTTGCCCAGGCTGGTCTCAAATTGCTGAGTTCCAGTAACCCTCCAGCCTCAGCCTCCCAAATAACTGGGGTTACCCGTGTGTTCCAACATACTGGACTGAAACTGCTTGTTTTTTAAAGAGCGGTGTTAGGTTCACAGTCTGAGGCTGAACAGAAAGTCCGGAGGGTTCTGATACACTTCTTGCCCCCGAACATGTGTAGCTTTCTGGTGATCTGTGGTCCCAGGCACGTTCATTACAGCCAGTAAGCCTTTACTACACACACGCCATTATCAGCCCCGTGCGCAGTTTGTGTTGAGAGTCACCCTGGGAAAATGTATAATGACAGGTATCCACCAGCGCAGTGTCATACGGACTTTCAGTGTCTGAAAACCCTCTGACCCCTGTCTTTGTATCCCTCTTTCTCTTCTGACCTGTGGCAACAAGCTTTTTTTTTTTTTTTTTAACTGTCTCCATAGTTTTACCTTTCTCAGGACACCGTGTTAACAGAATCTTAAAGAATGTAGCCTTTTTTAGATTGGTTTCTTTCACCTGGTGACATGCATTTATTTTTTTTCAGGGTCTTTTTATGGCTTGACAATGCACTACTTTTTTTATCCCTGGAGAACATTGCACAGTATAGACGTGCCACACTTTATCCACACCGTCCCCATGAAAGCCAGGTCTCACTCCGGCCCCGGGGTCTGCCGGCTTTAGAGGAGCCATGTCCTTGGGTCAGCACGTGCTTAGTGAAGGTGTGCAGATACAGTACAGTGCCCTCAAGCCGTGTGGCGCACTGGCTGGGGCAGCAAGCTCTGGCGCTGGGCTTTAGGAACAGTTCTTTTGCCCCTGCTGGTTTCTCTTTTGATGGAATAGTGTTTTTTCTTGCAATGCAATTTATAATTGTGACACACAGATTTCATATGTATAATTGTACCTTGATAAATGAAGTTTCTATTGTGCTGATTATTGCATAAAACAGAGGGGTGTCATTTGTTTTTAATGTGACTCCACTGAGGAACATTTCTGTTGTGTCCAGTATTTACCAGTTGTAAGTACTGACCATTCTTCTATCCCAGAGCAAGCATAAGGTAGATACAAAAAAATTTTTAAAGGTGCCAATGGATAATTTCAGCATTAGTGTGAATCACGTTAGATTCCATTTTGCAGTCTCACACTTTGTGCTTCCATCATGGACATTAAAGAAAAGCCATCAGAACTCAGGCTCATTCCAGTGCAGATCTGAAGATCTATAAGTCATTTTACCTCCGTCAAGGATACTGATTTAAGGGGTCGTGTTCGCAACTCTTACGTAGCCAGAGGTAGGTTCCTTCTGTCAGCCATCGCTTTATATCTGTCTATATATTGCATTCATATGTTTGTATATTACATGTAAATGTAAGTAAATTGTGAGTTAAAGAATCAGATTATGATATTACTGACCAGATTGACGTCTCAGCTGCCTTTTAAAGTGTGCACAGTGTCACTGCTGTCGTTTCGTGTCGCCTCTTCCTTGATGCCCGAAGCTCCTCTTCTCCTTGCTGAGCGGATGTTCTCCAGCTCTCGGTTCCCTGTCGTGGAGGCGGTAAACTCCTGGCGCACCTACTCCCAACCTTGGGGTTTTATAGAAAAAGGGGAGCAAAGGCAGTGGCTGGGGGCTCATAGTGGTTGGGGTACATAATCCTTCACTAGTACCATTTTACTGAGGTTATTTGCAGTAAGAAAACCCTAGAAAATAATATTTGCTTTTCTTTTGTTCCACCCCAACCGCAACCTGAGTCTGTCCCCCTGAAGATTATGTTAGTAATGTTGGTTAGGAAGTTCCTGTCCTCGCTAATTGAGTTTTCCCCTCAAATGAGTTAAGTAATTGCATCAAGTGTCATTTGGATCCGGTTATATATTCCTGGTTTCGAAAGCAGAGGTAGTTTCCCCTCATTGTAATTCTTCTCAGTAGTGTCTGATACCTGTTTTCCGTGAGGAAAAGGCGGTGTGTTTACTTTTCCCTTTGATATTTCTATACCTGGAATTGTGTGTTATTTAATTGACCCTGGAATTCTTGGGTAACTTCTGAGAAATGTGACAGAGTGAAGTATCTAGATAAGCTTATCCTTTAAACTCACACTAACCTATATTCACATGTGACCCATAAATGTGTACACAACACGGAAGCAGGTGTGTGAGCAGCGATGGTGAACTTTCCAGAGCTCTGGGTGTTAACCAGCACCTGGGACTGCTGCTGGGGTCTCGGAGCATCCCGTGGCCTGCGTGTCATCTTCGCCCTGCTGTGAAAGTTGCACAGCTCACTCCAGGGGACAGCTGAGCCCGTGGAGCAGGCAGTTTCTCACTAAGTGGAATTTATGACTAGTGTTCGTTGGAACCCAAATCATGGGGGTTACCTTCAGTGGCCCAAATGTCATGTTTGGGTTGAATGTGCAGCTTGTCATGGCTTTTTTGCAAGCAGACTGACTTCTTCTGTCTGTTGTTTTACCTGTTTATTGAGGGTATATGTTCTCCACAACCACTGCTGCACACTTAAATCAGTCAAGCCTAAAGTGTTTTCTTTGTTGTTTATTTGGTAGATGAAGTGATAGTTTTGCCGGCCAAGTCTATATAAATTCCACTCAGGAAAAAACTTAGTGTGGGGCGAATGAGTTCCTTTTTCCTTTCTTCCTTGTGTTCAGCTGGTTGTTTGCATTCTGTCGAGTGTCAGGCACAAAGGGAAACTGAACTTACAGATGGGGACCGGGACGTCTTGGTCCTGTGACAGTTTAACCAAGGGGAGAGAAGGCGTATGTTAGCAGTGCTGGGGTTTATGTGAAGGAGTAATTCTGTATTGTTGGTTGGTTGGGGGGAGAAAATGAAAGAAATTTTGCTGTGGATTCTGCTACTGTTTTACCCCCTTATGCTGTTCCCTGAAACTTCCCTCCCTGCTTCTAGCAGGTCGGTCAGAGGCTCCATTGTACAGGTATCTCACTGGGTTTCATGCCGAAGCTAAGCAGAGAAACTGGACCGCCACGGTGGCCTTGCCTCCGTGCTCACCGTGTAGCTCGGCATCGGGCTCTGGAGCCTGGGTTTCAGACCAGGGGTTCTGGGATTTCCAGACTTGGAAGGGACGTTTTCTCTTGTTCATTTGGAAAGGGTTGTAGGGTTATGTCCCTCTTAAAGGGAAATCAGGTTGTTTTTAAATGAGCTCCACCCATACATAATAATTACCAAGAGTGTTTAATAAAATGCACCAAGCGTTGATTTCATTCTTCAAAGCTCCATTCAGATCTGGACAGTGGTGATCAAGGGATGGTGAGCTGGTACCAGCACCAGCGGTTCTGCCTCTAGATAGAACCAGAATCGTGCCCTCACCACCTTCGCTGGCTAGGTCACAGTATCTGGTCACCATCACCCCCACAGTGACTGGGCAATTCCAGAGCTCCTTCCTAATTTCCCTGCCTCTGCTTTTTTTTTTTTTTTTTAACTTTATTTAAAGAGAGGGGAAAAATAAAGCAAAACAGAAAAAAAGGGTAGAAACAATACAGAATCTCAAAAAAAAAAAAAAGACAGTAAGAAATCACCAGCCGATACACCACATATCGTCCTCCCAGATGTAGTTGTTCAAGCCACAAAACCAAAGCATACAAAGTGGACATCCAAACAGCGAGGCTGCAAACAGCTCTTCGCTCTGATCCAACAAAAACCCAGCAACATAATCACCAGTCCCACACCCTTAAATATACATGCAGCCACATCCTTCAGAGCACCTGCTCCTCCTCCCTTTGCTTTTTAAGTCCATTATCTGTTTAGTTGTATCATGTTTCAGGTTGCTCAGTACCTTGCTGACCTGTTTTGTTGTTACTTTAAAAAAAATTTTTTTCTTCTTATTTTTTATTTAATTTATTTATTTTATTTTGAAGGTAGTAAAATACAGCAGAGCAAGACAGGACATAGCCAACTGAGGCAGTGCAGTGAGACTGGCACAGAACCTCACAGCAGGCCACCGGGACAACAGCAATAGGCACAATAGTACATCTGCTTTTCTTCACAATAGTTGTTCCTTCAGTCAGGCAGAGCAGTATTGAAGGAAATACTGAAATTACAAGAACAGAATATTGAATAGAGCAATACTATTGATCAGAACAGAGCAAAACATAGATAAAAATATTTGCCCTCAAAGAGATGGCAGAAGAAAATCCCCCTTATTTGCTATATCGCATATAGTCAAACTCGCAAGACATGCCCAGGTCTCTGGCTCTCTCTTGCTGGGGGCTGGGGTGGATGTTTGATTCTTAGCCCGCGCCCTGGTAGGCTCACAGCCGCCCACCAGAGGGGTGAACTGGCTGCCCGTTTTCCCAGCACCCCAAGGTCTAATATGGTGAATTGCGGATCTCAGGAAACGCTGATATGGTTCTCGCCCTGGGGTGGCCGCGGCTTGCTAGGCCACGGCCACTTAGCAGAGCGGTGTGCCGGCAGCTGCTGCCTCTGCTTTTGACCCTCTGTTGTCCACTCACCATGGCACCCAGAATGCTCTTCTAACATCCAGGCACATGCCACATGTCCTCCTCACTTAGTAGCACTGACCCATCTTCCACGTAACCTCGGTATGATCAGGTAGTATTGCTGCTGCTGGACCTCAGTGTGCCCTCTTTATGGGCCCTTGCCCTGTTCTTCTACAGGACCTGACCACTTGCCATTGCTCGCTACATGGAAAGATTTTTTGGTTACCAGTGTGATTTATGCCTCATTTTCCTTTAGGTGCCTGTCTGCTCAAATATTCTTAGTTTTTTTTTTTCTTTATGTGAAATAACATTTCCATTAAACCTCTTTTCTTTTCTTTTTTTTTGGTACTGGGGATTGAACTCATGACCTCGTGCTTGCCAGGCAGGTGCTTATACCACTGAGCTAAATCCCCGGCCCTTCTTTTCTTATCTTGACTTAATTTTTCCTTTTATAACTTTTGCCTTCACCTGTCATATTGTATATTGTTTAATTATTAGTATCTTTCTTCACAGAACGTAATATTTTGTTTTGTTTGTTGTTGTTGTTGCCATATTCTCAACACCTGAGACCTTGCCTAACACTGATTATGTCTCTAAAAATCTAGTGAATCGGTGAATGAGTGGCCACTTGATTGTTGGTGATCTCATGCTGTTCTCAGAACATTACTGCACACAAGGACTGGATTTGTCTCGGCAGCATTTTAAGAATATCATCTTCCTCTATACACATATATTCTTTTTTATTTTAAAGAGGGTAAAACAAACCATAACAAAACAGAGCACAGCAGATCAGAAGAAAACAATGTAAATGACACAGATTTCAAAGCAAGACAACAGCAGATCAATATTGGCTACCATAATGTCTCTTGTTTTCTTCTAAATAGTGTCTATTTCTTCACACACAATGAATTCATACAAAACAAAATAGTATAAAACTGATAAGAACAGAGTGATGAAGGCATTACAGGCCTTCAAAACCAGACCATAGGAAAATCAACAATGGCTGCCATAATGTCTCTTGGTCTCTTCAAAATAGCTGTCCATACCTTTATATATGTTGAAATTAAACAATACAAAACAGACTAAAACCACTCTGAACAAAGAATAGAGGCATTACTGGATTTCACAGCATGACAATAGGAAATCAGCAATGGATACCGTAATGTCTCTTTTTCTTCAGAGTAGCTGTTCATTTCGTCACACATAATACAATTGATTCTCATAAACTGTTTAGAAGTTCTAGGCATATATAAGCCTCTACATGTATACCTATCTGTTCTATGTTACAGGGAAAAACAAAGCAAATTACTAGAAAAACAAGAAACAAAAAAGGCAAATAACAATAGCAAGGAGCCCAAAACAATGATGGTATAGGCCTTCGCAACAAGGTGGTAGGAGCAGAACTAAGGTTGTTATTTTACATAGTGCTCTTCAAAAGAGTTCCTCAGATCACCAGACACAAGCATGCAAAATTGATTCAGTCCTATGAATATTAACTGTTTTGTTTCAAGAACTAATAGAATTTGTAGCACAATCATCTTAGCTATCTTAAGTGCGTTTATACAAATTTATTTTTTATTTTCCCTTCCTTTTGTTCCCCTCCTTTTCCCTGAGATACTTTTTTCCCTTTAAACAGATTCTTACCCTTTCACAGTATTTATTGAGGGTTTTGTATCTTATGTGCTCTTACAATTTCTTACACTAGGGAGACTATAAAGTATTTGTACATGTGAGTTTGATTTATTTCACTTATGAATATGGTCTCAGGTTGCATCCATTTACCTATAAAAATCTCAATGTGATCATTCTTTATAGATCTAAATATTAAACCAGAAACACTAAATCTGTTAGAAGACAAAGTAGGTAGAAATCTTGAAGACAGGAGTAGGCAGAGAATTCATGAACAAGAATCAAACCACGTGGGAAATACTTCTCAGAATCAATAACTGGGATCTCGTCTTATTAAAAAGTTTTTGCATGTCAAAAGATATCTCCAATAGAGTAAAAAGAAAACCCATGCATGAATTTTGAAAAAATCTTAGTGAACTGTCCCTCAAAGGACTTCTTTCTGAAACATACAAAGAATTTTAAAAAATCAGACCCCCGAAATTCAAAGACCCAATCAAAAAATGGGCATCTGAGATGAATACACAGTTCTCAGATAAAGAAATACAAACGGCAAATAGATACATGAAAAAATGTTCAGCATCTTTGGTCATTAGAGAAATGCAAACTAAAACAACACTGAGGTTCCATCTCACTCCATAAAGAATGGCCAGGATCAAGAAAACTACCAACAACAAATGCTGGAGAGGCTGTGGGGAAAAAGGAACTCTTCTGCACTGTTGGTGGAAGTGTAGACTGGTGCAACCACTGTGGAGGTCAGTCTGGAGGTTCCTCAAAAATCTGGGGTTGGAGGTCCCATTTGACCCAACTATTCCACTTCTATGCATAGTCTCAGAAGAACTGAAAACATCATACCACAGTGATATATGTGCACCCATGTTTATAGCAGCACAATTTGTAATAGCCAGATTTTGGAAACAACCTAAGTGCCCATCAACCGAGGAATGAATGAAAAAGATGTGATACTTTGATACACATATATTCTTTCAATTTTAAAGAAACCTCTTTAAAACAAGTGGATACCTTGTGATAAAATTCCAAAGTAAGATAAGTGAAAACACTTTAAGGCTTTTATGAGCTAATAAAATAGATCCGTCAGAGGATGAAAGGCTATAGGGACCACGAAATGTACTTATTATCTCACATGCAAATTTGTTAGCACCTGTGCTTTTACATTTAGCTCAGTGGGTACTAACAGGGATCTTTCTGTTGATGGGAGGAATGGAAATTTTCTGTTCAGGTGAAGAACATTTTGCTCTCAAAGCCTCAATTTCTTTCCATTTAACTCGTATTTATGGTGCACACCCCACTGCTCATTGTACCCACCATGTGGATATAGCAGGAAAAGTGGTAAGGAGCTCTCAGTCAGCACCCACTGCCTACTTATCCAGGTCCATGGGAAGGAATATGTTCTAGGTGACACAAATAGAGGAGCACGAGTGTAGCATTTGTGTCTCACCCTGAATGTGTTCTGGGGATTGCATGCAAGTGTGTGCCCTTGCTGCTTTTCCATTCTTCTGACCACTGAGAAAGAAGGGAGCAGCTTTGGAGACACCCAACATGGCAGGAACTAGGAATATACCTGCTTCTCCCTGTGCATCCTGGGTGGAATTCGTCTCATTTTGCCTCCAAGTGATGCTGGAAGAACCACCCCTGAAAAGCCCTGTCTTTAGCTTCCCTTTTGTTCTATGTGTTTAGATTCTCTTCTCTTGCTTGAAAAAAGTACACAAAATTTTCACTTACGATGGCTTTTATTGACAATAAGCTTTAAAGGCAGTGGATAAATAAGATCCACAAAATAGACCTGATGGCTGGGGATTTAGCTCAGCAGCATAAGCGCCTGCCTAGTAAGCGTGAGGTCGTGAGTTTGATCCCCAGCACAAAAAACAAACAAACAAACAAAAAAAAAACCCTGATGATCTCCTAGTTTAATTATGCTAATCACTTGAAAGATGTGTTTGTTTAAATTTGCACATAATCCAAGAGGCAAATGATTCACCCACAGCTAACAGACAGCTGCACCTTGAACATAATGTCTGCTTCAGTTCAGGTAGCTACAACAAAATTGCATAGACTAGGTGTCTTGCAAAGCAATAGAAGTTTTATTTCTCACTGTTTTGGTGGTTGGAAACCAGAGATCAGGGTGCCAGCGTGGTTTGGCCCTTGTGAGGGCAGATTGTGAACTTCTTGATACCCTCATATGATGGAAAGAGAGTGAGAGAGTCTCTGAGGCCCCTTATATAAAGACACTAATCCCATGGATGGGGGCTCCATCCTCATGACCTAATTACTTCTCAGGGGCTCCACCTTGTAATACCATCACATCGAAAGTTAGGGTTTCACTTTTGGGACATAAGCATTCATTCTATGTCGGCATCCAAGCCCACACATTACATCTTACCAGCCACCTACACTGGTGTCATTAAAGGCACATGAATTAATTCCACAGAAGAGAGAACAAAGAGAAAATTCCTTCTCAACTTGATTTGGGTGTGATCAGGTGAATGTTCGTGTTTAGCTGAAGAAAGCTTGGATTCGAACAGTTGTGAAATTGTCTTCTTTACACTTGCTGTTTCTCGCTGCTTTGCCTTTGCATGTGAACAGAGGCTGGCTGGGGATGTGTCTCTGAGGTGCACCTTCACACTGTGCATAATTCACCATCTCCCCTGTTCTCTTTGCCATAGCACAGTGGTTGTCCTTTCTACCCTATTTGTGTGCCATGAAATCATGTCCTTTGCCACACTGTTCCTCAGTGACGATCTTTCCCCATCATACAACCAGAAGCTGAGGCTAAACCTTCACTTAAATCGCTGTCAGGCTGGAAACAGGCCTTCCCTGCGGGGAAGTAGAAGAGAACGAGCCAGCCTCCTCAGACTCGCATGTGTGGAAGCAGGACGGGCTGACGCGAGGGTTATCGCTGTGTGCTGTGCAGTGAAGCCTGGGTGGATGCGCCTGGGAAACCGCGGGAGGACACGAAACTGCTGGCAACCCTGGAGCTTTGTTTAGTTTGGGAGCTTGTGTTTGACTGCAGGTCTTGTTGGCACAAGGGTGACACTGCACTGAGGAGACTTCAAAATGTTACTGTGTTATATGTGATGTGGCCTCAAAGAAACCAGTGCACTTCTGTGAGAAGAAGATCTGGCACCAGTGTCTGTGGAGCAGCATCTGTGGGCCAGAGAAGACCGAAGCCCTGTCTTAGGATGTCTATGTTAAGTGATGCTGGTCAGTGATTAGCTTTCAGGCTTACAGCTGACTTGGACAATGTTTCTGGACTGTAACATCCTTTAGGGCTTTCCATACTTTTTTTTTTCTTTGTCTTTTTGAGACAGGGTGTCACTGTGCAGTTCAGGCTGGCTCTAAACTCACTGTGTAGCCCAGGCTGGCCTTGAACTCACTGTACTTCTCCTGTCTCAGCCTCCCAAGTGCTGGGATTACATAAATCCTTTTATTCTATTCCTCATGTATTTGTCCACTCACAGTCTTACTGACTGAGCATCTCCTGTGCCCACCGCATATTGATGGTGAGAGAACAACGTGGTAAGCAAAACATTACCGAAACATTCTGGTGACCTGCAGTGCAGTGGTGGAGGCGCCGTTGATTAATGATCGTAGTAACGAGAATATAACAACAAATTGAACTGAAGTGCTGAAGGCAAGAGACCATGTTGCTTGCAGGGCATTTGAGCAAGGACCTGGACCTGTTCTGAGGGCCTTCGCTGGGGACATGAAATCTGCAAGAAGGAAGGGTGTTCCCAAGGTCTAAGGGACAGTGAACTGGCATGTGCAGTGGGGGCTCAGTGGCTGCTGTAGATGCTGAACAGTGAGACGACAGTGATTGACAGGAACCAGACCAAGCAGAGCCTTGACGGCCATGCTCAAGATTTGGGTCTTTAAGAACAGGAGGAAGATGCAGGGGATGCTGTTCAGCGGGTGTGGTTTGTGCTTTGCGAAAATTCTTCTGGCCACTGCGTGGAGCTACAGAGATGTGGGCTCAGGCTGCTCACTGTCCTGGTGAGAGACCATGGTGCCACTGAACTTGGCTGGCTGTATCACAGCCTCGTGTAAGAGACAAGCATGTTGTTCCATGTCTGTACTGCTTGGTCTTAGGTGGGCACTCAGTCATGTTTGTCTGCTAGGCATGGAGTGGGAGGTTTCTGTTTAATTTGAATTCTGTCACTGTGCATCCACCAAAGCTTGTACCTATCACTTCACTTCTCTGGGCCTTAGTTTCTACATGTTTAAAATAATGTAGTTGGACGGCAGCCTTTCCTGAGCTCAAGTCGCTGGGTCTGTGACGTTTCTGATGCTATGCTTTCAGGCAGATGCTTAGAAGGCACAGGTGTGGTTAGTACTAGAGAGCAGCTCTCTGCGTTTGCTCTAGTAACCACTTTATTTGCTTTCCTTTCCTCCAGCTGTTTGGACAGTGGAAGGAGACATGCACTTAGAGAGCACCACTGTATATGTCGCTGTTTCCCACTGAGGCAAACACCAGGCTGTTGTTCAGTGAGGGTGCCTTTTAAAACAGCAGGTGTGATTCGTTAGAAAACAAAACAGATCCTTTCTCATGGGTAGGAATGAAAGCAAGGCTGCTGTGGAAGCAGCCCAGAACACACAGCCTAAGTGAAGGGGTGAAGGCAGAGCAGGTTCGGCTTACAGGGTGCATTTGATTTGAGTCCTGTGTCAGCAGTTGTGACAGACAGACTCAGCCAGAGCCACAACTGTTTTCCAGTGAAAGAGTGTTGATCTAATAGTAGGCCAGAGGAGGGCAAGGGCTGTCATTTGCCAACCAGCCTTGGTCAGCCGCCCGCAGCAGCCTTGCCCTGTGTGTTTTTAAGCAAATGCACATTGGCACAGAGGCTGCCTTGGGGCTGAGGTGGAGGCATCAGCCTTGGCCTCATAGAGGAGCCACAGATGGAAGCAAGACCAGCCTGGTTGACTTCCAGCCTGAAAGCAGACTGTTTTCTTTGTGCCATGTTACCCAGCAAAATAAACCTCGTGAAAGCTTTTCGTTCAGCCATTGGATAAGAGCAGGCATTTGGGGAAAAAGTATCTCCCCACCCTCATCAAAAGTGGGGTTGCCTAAGTCGTAGCTGTGCAGCGGGTCAGGGTTGAAAGTGACGTGAGGCTGAAGGAGCAGGAGGAACGAAGTTTCTTGGGGTTTTATGGCATTTTCAGGGGTTTGCTGCATCTCACACTCACAGGACAGTTTCCCCCCTCTCCCTCCTTGCTCCCCTTCTGGGCTCTGCCTCTGGACTGTTCCCTTGAAATTTCCAGTGTGGGTGGGTAAGTGAGGAGGGCAGGGACTTGCTCTTCCCACTGCTCCCCCCGCTTCAGGCTGAGGACCAGGGTATTGGTGCACTCTGTTGCTATGTGTGGGGTTTGGGGGCCAGCTGGGAACTAGCATGTTTAGATTAATGAGAGTATACCTGCTTGGTGGTTTGTAGACTGGAGTCCTTCGAAAGACAAAGTTAAAAAAGAAAATACAGGTCAGAAGTTTTCAGTGACCTTTAGAAGAGAGAAAGGAGACGCGAGAGGCACATCCTTCAGCTTGGGGAGAGGGCAGAATCTGCAGGAGCCTCGAGCTGAACTGCGATTTTCCTTCTCACTCCACGTGAGGCAGTGAGCAGTCCTGGTTACATATTCTGCAGACCCAGTCCTCTGGCCAGTGTGCAGTCCCTACTCCGGCCCCTGTCCTGCTCTCCTCTGGGCTCAACTCGATGCTCCCCCCACATCTAGGTTAAAGGTGCCTGAATCAGTACGTGAAGAGCATGTGTTAGTATTGTCTCACACCTCAGTGATGGAATTGGGCTCTGGCTCTGGCTTTCTAATGGTCCTGACTTCTGCAAGTGAGGTGGCCCCAGACACTTCTCTGTTCCACTCCCCTTGGAGATGAATGCCAGAGTCCAGGGCAGAAGGCTCCAGTGGGGAAGGGAGCTTGGAGGCCAGCACCCTCACATCATGCTGTGGAAGCCAGGTTACATGGTTTCTTTGCTCGAAGCCCCCTCGGGTTTGCATAGGGGTCTCACAGCTGTGGACCTCCACCTCCTTTCCCTGAAATGGTTTGCCTCTCTGTTCTCTAGTAGCCATGATTCAGAAGGAAACACACTGCCACCCTTCCACTCAGCTGGCCATCACCAGCTTCTCTCCAGGAAGGACACTGGCACCTTTATGTGCTTGTTGTCCAGTCCTGCCATCTCTTGGGCCAGCCTGTCTTAGATCATAAATCGGATCATGCTGCACCCACCCTTGAACTCTCCAGTGACTTTAGGGGCCTTCTAGGGGTCTCTCAACTTGGCCTGGGAAAAGCATTGCATCTTTATTTTCAGAATCCTATCATTGAAATGTACATTTCCTCTTTGTAAATGAAGACAGCAAACCACAGCAGTGTCAGCAGTTACCTCTGACTTTGTTATGACAAGAATGCACTAATATTTTCTTTTCACATCCCCCAGTTGCCTACATCTCAAAATATCACATAAGCTCAGGATTACACAAAATGACAGCGATAATTAGACCTATCATCAGATCTATTATTGAACACATAAATCAAGAAACTGTCTGATACATTAGTTTTCTTAAATATATTGATAACTGTTCAGTACAGTGGGTTTCCCTACTCAGACGTGCAGCAAGGTGGCTGAGAAGGTGATGGCAGGAAGGTTTGGCATTAACTAGAGAATCAAAAAAAAAAAAAATGACAGTCAACTGAAAATCTGTCTGCTTTCTGTTGTCACCCTAAGCTGGTACATCTACACGGTGTCTATGACAAAATAGTCCTTCCTGTCAGGATAAAGCACTCCCCTGTCTCCCTCTCCCACACCCCACCCTTGATCTTGTCTTTTTTCATCCACCTCTGTCTCCCCTCTTATTCTGATCTCAGCTTTCCATGTCACCTCCCCATTGGTGCCATGCCTGGTGACTCAGTCTGCTGCCCTCCCACTAGTGCCCCCACCAGGCAATCCTTGTCACTGTCTGCAGCATCTTTTCTCTGGGTGACTGACTGCCTCCTCTCACCAGAAGATAAATCCAAAAGTGCAGACAGGGTCTCCAGCTGTCCAGAGTCTTAACTGTAGCGCCTTGGCAGTTAGAGGCAGAGGCTCAGGCACAGCCTGTACAAAGCCAGATTGGTGTCTGTCTTGGTTACTTTATTTCACTGCTAAGACAAAATACTGGATACCCAAAGTTAAGGAAGGAAAGGTTTATTTAGCTCACAGTTTGTGGAGGTTTCAGTCCATAATCAGCTGGCTACAAGGCAGGGTGGCATGGCACAGGGGCAGAAGACAGCAAAAGCAGCAGGAGCAAAAGGGGGCTGAGCAGACCTCTTCCTCCCTTGTGTTGGGTGCAGGCTACCATTCCCTAGGGTGTGTGGAGCACTCACACCATTTCCATGCTCTCCTCTTGCACAGGATGAGGGTGTTTACAAAGTGAAAACCCTGGCCCCCTGCTGAGTCTCTTAGTTAGACTTCTAAACTTCTCAACTTGATACAATGTATCAGTCATTACAGTATCCCTTGAAATTTCCACGGGGGCAACCAGTTGATCCTATACTGTAGATTTAATTACTTAGTTTAAAACGATTAAGGTGTTCTGTTCCCTGCCTCCACGCCACAAGCTGTTTCTCCTCTGTGATGCCCCTCTGCCATAGCCAGCCAGCTATGAACTGAAACCTCTACAAACTGGGGCAAAACAGTGTCATGTGAATTGAACATTGCTTTAAGAAAAATTATCACAGTTACTGCTGTGGCATATCTGGAACATGAGAATTTTTTTCTTAACATTTCAAATTCTTTCCTTTCAGGAGGTATGGGAATATATGTCTCTATTAATCTGTTCAGAGCTTTGAAATGCATTCCTCAGTTTGGTATTGTTTACCGTGATATTAAACCCAGTACTTTTTTTAATATAATAGGCATAGAAAAAGAGAGATCTGTAGGCCTTTCTGTCCAGGACTCTGTTTTTGGAGAAAAAAATTTCAATATACACAGCTCCATTTCACATGAGACACCAGAGTAAAGCTAGTAAAGCAGTCAAAGTCTAGATCTAATAGTAAGCAAGTTAGCAATGAAAAAGATTATTTCTACAAAAATTATGAATAATGATGAGATAAAGAAAATTGCCATTTCTTGCCCAGCTGTCATGACCTGTGACCACTGTGAGGCAGATACGGTGAGGCAGTGTTTGCCCTTCAAGGCATCAGTAGGTACATCAGGGTTCAGAGCACCAGAGGTCTGGACAAATTGTCCCAATCAAACCACAGCCACTGACATGTGGTCTGCAAGTGTCCTATCCCTTTCTTTGCTTAGTGGATGGACTGTATCCATTTTGTAAAGCAAATGTAATTTAACTGCTTTGACTCAAATTATGATAATTTGGGGATCCAGGGAGACTCTCCAGGCTGCTAAAACTTATGGGAAATCAATATTATGTAGCAATAAAATCCCAGCACAAGCCTTGAGGAAACTTTGAGAGACTCAGAGACTTGGACTATAGATTCTAGCACTCCCAAATTGGCAAGTGATGTACAAGGATACCCTTCTAATGATTCAGCTTTTTCAGAGAAGACTGACCATAAAGCTTCTGCCAACATACCAACAATTCAAACACAGCCTTCAGGAAACTCATTATATAGAGAGGACAGTAATGGCTCTAGGAACCAGTTTGATGAATATAAGACCAATTTAGAAGGCTGGGGTGAGGTACCTGCTGAAGCTAACCATAGATCTGCCTGCCCAATAGGCTTTTAGATTCAAATTGAGCTTTAAGACTAACAGCTGAAGAAGCTTTGTGGCATCTATGTTTTTTTTTTAATTTTAAAAAGCAAAACAAGAAAAAGAATAAGATCCAAAATATACAGTAGATATTGTAATCATGAAAGGGAAAGAAAATGCTCAAAAGGACAGAACAACTAGGATAGGAGAAAGGAAGAAAGGAGAAGGTTATATGTATGTTGGTACACTTATATAAATGCATGTATGTATATGTGTCCATCTGTGTTTTACAGACTTGAATTTACCATGATGGTTCTCCATTTAACGTCACTGATGTGGATGGTGAGGTGGATTGAGAGTTCTTTATAATACTCATAAGCTTTTGTTTAAAAGCCAGGGTAGGATGAATAATTTAAAATTTTAGTATTTGCTCTGGTGGCAAATTGTAGCATATAGATTAAAAATACTTAAAATGCTGGGAGAGTTTTTTTGGATTGACATCTTGATCTTTGAGTTGAACCCAACCAAGCAGAATCAGATCTTCGTTTTCCTTGATTATTTCTCACTACCAAAAACAATGAAAGGGAGCAGCTTTAGCCTAGGACATGGGTTCGAGGTATAAAATTCATGAATGTAATAAGGATAAAATGAGTCTGAAAGCTTAGTTTTCTGATGCCATAAGAGTATGAGCTGTGTCTGTTTGGCAAATTCAACGTAGTGCTGATGCTCTTAAGTTTTTTAAGGTAAAGAAATAATATCTTTTTCTGGAAATATACATTGTAACTTCTGTAAACACTAAATGAAGAAATGTTGAGCAAAAATTAAAATTACAGGGGATTTAGCTCAATGGCATAAGCGCCTGCCTAGCAGGCTCAAGGTCATGAGTTCAATCCCCACTACCAAAAATAAAATAAAATTACATTTAATTTATCCATTTTAAAAAAGTATTTCCTAAAAACCTTTTTGCATGAATTGTCACTTTTTAAAAATTTTTCTTCCTTCTCTGCCTCTGCCTAACAAATTCTCCTTGGAAATTATATGATACCTACCAAAATTTTTCACCGTTTTACTAAATATTTAAATTTAAAATAGTAATAAGCTGAGAAAGGGAAGCTTTCAGAACCAAGGTGAATGTTAATGGTCCAAAATACTTTTGTATTTCTACTTTTATTATTCACATTTCCAGCTTCTCAGGTTTGATTAGATAGCTGCTAAAGGAAAAGCAAACATAGACTTGAAAATTTTATGGAGATTTTTCTCTGCCTACAAGCCATCCAGGCTTCTGCAGCCTGTTTTGACTAAGTTGATCTTACTGAGAAGAATGATTTACTGGTGTCTTAGGTGGGTTGGGAAGATATAAAGGAAGGCAGAAAGGGGCCTAGAACAGAGGTTTATATGTTATTCATTTCCCCAAATCATCAATGACAGTACACTGCCAGACCTGGGGGAAATCTGGAGGAAGTTTCCTATTTAGCAGTAACAGATGATAGAAGTAGTGTGAGGACAGATGTTCACATTGTTGTGTTGGGCACTGGGATATCAGTTCCCTCGTCTTATGAATGTGGGGGTTTCTTCACGCTGTCACCATTGACCCAATGTCTTATGTGGTAATCTTTTTTAAAAACTGGAATATTCTTTAATTTGTATGTTTCATAAAATTATTCCTATATATTTTTAAAGACTCATGAAATTGCTCCTTCAAAGCTCAGGAGAATGTGTTCAGCTATAAAATCCATGTACATACAGCATTTGGATAACACAGCTGCGACAGTGAAGGGAAAGAACCCTTCCAAAATGTAATTTATGGGTCAGAAAATGGCACCAGCTCAATCCCCTTCTTTAGTGTTTATCGATTTGGAAGATGCAGCAGAAATTGCGACTCATGAAGCTTTAAACAGTAAGGCCGATCTGTAGCACCTTTGCTAAGAATGACAGAAGTAGGGACTGGAAGTGTCCCTGGGCGGTAGAGCTCTTGCTTAGCGTGCACATGGCCCTTGTTTCTGTTCTCAGCACAGGGAAGGAGAGGACAGCAAACAGCTAGAGAGGTAGGCTGACCCGTGATGGGCTGACTTGGTGACTCAGCTTTCACTAGGCATCTGAGCCCTTTCCGGCCTCCCACATGTTCCACACTGTTCAGGTTGGTGTCTCGAGTGGTTGCAAGATGGCTGCCGGTGGCCACTGGACCATATGCTTCCATTTGCTAGAGACAAGTCCTTCCCTTTAGTGTGACTGGGTGTGGTAGGCCACATGTGCATCTTTAAGCCAATAACAGCCCCAGAGGAAAGCCATACAGATCAGTTCAAACGGTGCAGTAGCTGAGAGGGGTGAGTATTTGCCAGAAGTAGGGCTCCAGTGAGGGAGGAGGATGGTAGGAAGCTGACCCACACTGTCTGCTGTAGACGTGGCTCATTTTAAAGTCAAATTTCTCTTTGTTTTCAGTGAGGAGTAACCACTAGAATGTCTCTGGCTGGGAACAGTTGTAATCTTTTTATTTTTTATGTTTTCAAATATGTGGTACTTTTTTCTCCTAGAAGAAGATGTTTTAAGTTCTTGCCTTTATCTTGACCTTGATATCAGGGAATGACCTGGCAGCTGAAGAAATATGGCTATGGCTGCAGACTGGGCGCTTCCGTAAGAGACTCTGGTCTCTATAGTCAGCTTTAGTGGAAAAGTGTGAGCCCAGGATCTGGGGATTTGGGGAGAGAGCTCCACTGTAAATTTCCAAAGAAGCAGCATTGCTTTGACCTTCCCTGGTTTAGGCAGAGCAGCTCACCTGATCTTGGAAGGCAGAGCAAAGCCTGTGACCCAGCTCTGGAAAGCCTGTTGAAGTTGTTTAATTTTAGTTTTATTGCTGCACCGGCTTGATGAATGCTATGAAGGGAAAAAAAACAATGCAAGATGGAATAGAATTTGATTCCCTTTTAGTTGTACAGGGGCAAGTGGTATAGGTCAGCAGGGGCTATAGAAAGGTCTGGAAAGAACTGCTTGTGCTTGTGAGCATAAGGCGAAGGCTCCCCAAGTGTGGAGGGGACTTGACACAGTGATGGGGAGCGTGAAGGAGGGGCCCGTGGGAACTCCAGGCGCATCTATAAAGAGACCGTGTGTCTGTGAATTACTGGTGTAATAAAACACTGATAAAGACAGGGTCAGTTTATCAGCAACAAGTGAAATTGCAGTTACTCTGTGTGAGACTTAAGACCCCTTTGGTCTCATGTCGGCTCTTGAAGCCATGGGGTTAAAGGGCTAAAGACAAGGATTTCTAAAAATGCTGAGTTATTATCCGTCCAGACAGATACGAAGCAGAGGTCATTTCCTTTCTCTTTATCCTCTTCCTCCCTTGTTATCCTTCTGCTTCCTTTTTGTCCTTGAGCTGTGGTGCACTTTATGTGATGTGGTGCCTTCCGACAGAGCCGTGGACTCTGACTGTCCAGCCCTCTCGGAGCATCTCAAGGTCGGGGGGGTCAGGCCCCCGCCCTGTCTTCCTCCATGCATCACAGCCCCTGGTGGTCTCCAGCCCAGCTGCTCCTTCGAGAATAAAACAGTGAAATTACCCAACCAGGACAAGAAAAGGCGGCCTTTGGAGACTAACCAGTGGATTGTCTTTTCGAGGGTGTAGTTTTAGAATTTCAATCTCCTTGTATTTTAGGCCAGCACCTGTTTTCTGATGGTGGGTGTAGTAATAATCAGGCTGTATGTGTCATAAATTGGGGAGCTCTGAGGCTCAGCCTGCCAACTTCTGCCCTTTAGGGTGTATATTTGGGTGCTGATGCCATCCTAGAGGACAGGCAGCCTGGGGTCCTTATTTACGCACAAGTACATCTCCGTTTATTGCTACCAAGATGAAAAGACTTAGCAAACACATCTGAATTCCTGCCCCTCAGTTTTCTGATATGTGGCCTGGGGAAAGTCATTTCCTCTAGATAAAAATGGGAGCAGCGATACTGCTGGACAAACTTGAGTCTCTCCCTTCTCAGTGAGAGCCTTTCGGTGACCGCGGCACCCCTGCCATCTGCCCTCCCACCCGGGCCCTTGGTCTGCATCCTCCCTTTCCCCACTCTGGCCTCTGAAGGACACATTTGGAGAAGAGAGTCGCACACATGCGCTGCCCACTTTTGGTCCAGTGACCTCTGCCTGTGCTCTGGCAGCGATTCCTGAGTGGTTCCTCTGGACCCCACTCCCGTTCCTTGCTTGTCTTCCTGGCTACTCTGCCTCTGTCCTTGTGCAGATGCCCTCACTGTGCCTGTCCCTGAGGGGTTTTATACCCCTGAGGAGTCCTCCCTGGCCAAGTCCAGGTGCCTGGTCGGATCACAGCCCCTTGCCTTCTTTGGTTTCCCACACAGAATCCATCACCTAGTCTTGATCTGCCCGATTTATAAAGACCTCTGGAATCCCCAGTGTGCTCCAGCCCCACTGTTCCTCCTCTGTGGAGGCCCTTCCCTCCCTGGCCAGCCGCAGACCAGCCTTTGGATCCTCTGTCACATGCCCCTGCTCCCTCCAGGGAAGGCCTAAGATGAAGACTTTGGCCTGTCCGGGCTTCAGGAACAGTCCCTCCCACCTCTGTGACCTTTCTTCACGCCCTTTCTCCAGGTACACTTCTCTATACCAGTGACCCAGGTCCTTCTCACTGCTGGCCCTTCTGCTTGGAAACTTCTTTCTTTTCCTTTTTTTTTATCCTGCTCTTGCCTGACTGTGCTTCAGGTTTCAGTCTTCTATCAAGATGCTGTCTCTGACCTTCAAACAAGTGCCCTTCTAGAGGCTTCTAAAGGAGCCCACGGTTTCCCTTGCATGTGGAAGCTTGCAGTGCTTCTACAGGCACATGATACATATAATGACATAGTCCATAATTATAACTGAGCAAGAAACACTGAATAACAAGATCATTTGCAAGTTTGGTGGCAAAGATGTGAGCTTTCTTCTGTCTAATCACCAGTCCTATTTGCCTGTCGATATTTTTTCAGTTTCAGAGCTTCACACTAGCAAATCCCCAGCCCCTTTTACATTTTATTACTACGATCAGGGTCTTCCTAAGTTGTCCAGGTTGGGCTGGAACATGCTCAGCCTCCTAGAGTGCTGGGATTACAGGCATGCACCACCTTGTCAGGCTGCTTGTAGAGTTCTGACTGCTTACTTGCCCTGGACTTCCCTTTGCCGGTGCTGTGTTGGACTTTGACTGGTACCTGGTGCTCAGGTACTGACAGAGAATGCTGAACAGAAAGAAATAAGAAATACAGTTCATTATACATGTGCGTTTCCTTCTTTGGATCAGTTCAGTTCAAATACCTATTTTTCCAGTACTTGGTTTCTTAAACACAAAGCCTCTTGGACTTCAAAGATGGATTTTAGACTCGGGCACTTTCTGGCTGTTCTTAGCTGTCACTGTTGTTTGCTTTTGTTGTTGTTGTTGTTGTTGTTGTTTTGAGACAGGGTTTCATGGTTTCACCATGCAATACAGGTTGGGTCTTGAACTCACTTTGCTGGCCTCTAACTCACAGCTGTCCTCCTACCTCAGCCTCCCGAGAGCTGGGATTACAGGTGTTTACCACCATCCCTGGCCACTGTCACTGTTTTTTAAAATGTGAAGCCTGATCTGTACATCCATGGAGCAGCCAGGCATCTGCGTTGAGAAGTCATAATTCTAGTGAGTCCCGGGAATGGTTAAGAAGATAGAGTAAGCACGTCAGACCTGGGTTTGATGAATCAGCCAGTCCAGCCCAGAGCTAGCAAGATTATCAGTTGCAAGCTTCACATTTTGTCCTCCAAATTGACCATTAAGAACAGCACATACACAAGTGAATTTTTTTTAATAGTGTGTGGATCAACTTGTGACATATCTGTTGGGTTTTCCCTTTAATCCCATGAAACAAAGAAAGAACCATGGTTTTGGCCTGTAGAAGTAGAAACAGGACCCAGTTCTGTAGCTTTCTGCTGATACATTTGAAAACAATAGCAATTTTGCCCTTGGGGTGTGTGTGTGTGTATGTGTATATGTGTGTACATGCACATGACATGGGGTGTCTGCCTGCCCAGTGTCAGGCAGTTTGCCAGACTGCGCCCCCGGGGACTGGAACTGATAGGGGTTGGGTAACTGATGGTCAGTGTGGTAGGTCAGAACATCTCCTTTTAGGAGGACTCTGGCAGCTCTGGGCTCCTGTCAACCCAAAGAAATTACCAGAGGAAGAACCAGGAGAGAACACTTCCTCAGGGTCTGCCTCCTGTGAGATAAAATCACTCAAGAAGTCAAAAGACAGATGAGCATGAAAACAGAGTTTGAATCCTTAGCTGACCATGGGGCCCTTGGAGACGCCCATCAGGAATGGTTCCTTGTTTCAACACTAGGGAATTATTACCATGTGACTCATGTCTCTCTTCTGGGAAGGTTTACCTGTCCAAGGAGGAGCTGACAGAGCCCAAGATTGGGAAATGTTGGAGCTGGAGGAAAATGAGTCATAGGTGTTGAAGAGTCATTGTTCTCTGCAGGTGACCACCTTCCCAAGGTCAGGCCAGGTGACAGGGCCAGTGGTGAAATCCACAGGACTAGATGCTGCTTGTGACCTCTGAAGGTGGCCAGACTTCCAGGGTTTTGATCTGCACCTACCACTCACTAGTTGCATGATCTTAACAAGTTCCTTGGCCTCTTTTGGGCCTCAGTGTTTTTGTCTGCATACTGGGGATAATAATAGGCCTACCTTCATATAGTTGTTGTGAGATTAGGATTAAGCAAATTGATGTTTATAAAGTGGTCTGCACAGTACCTGGCATATCATAAGCCCATAAAATGATACATAAAAATAAACATGAAAGCCCCTGGGGACCTAGAGTGTGTGTTTAATTAGAGCTCGAGAGGGGTCCCTGGCAATGTGCAGAGTTGTCAAATAAAAAAATTTTTAGAAACTGTACCATGAATTCTATATATCTCATTCCCCCAAGATGAGTGTAATTATTGTGTATTGCAAACACATACTAACAGAAAAAAAAAATTTTTTTTGATCTGCAGCCATTTCATCAGATATGGACTGCCAATATCTCCAGCGTCTAGTGCCTGCCTGTGGCAGAGCTCTGGGAAAGCATCAACCAAGAAACAAATGGGGTTTAGAAGCACTGTCATGTGCCTCTGGCAGTGTGTTACAGGCACGGGAAGAGAGGGGGGCATAGATTAGAACATAGGTCGGAAAATGCATGAAGAAACTTAGTTTTGGATCTTGGAACAAAGTTGCTGAGATCTAAGGCTTAGGGGGCTACGCTTTCCAGAAGGTCAGCCGGTGGAAGGCAGCCACTGGGGGTGATGAATGGACATGCAGTATTTTTAGCACACATTGTTCTCTAAATTCTAGAAAGTCAACCTAGATGAAAATGTGTCCAGACACTCTTCCACGCTTTGTGCTACTATAGGATTTGTATCTAGAAATAGAAAACCGTGCGTTTTCTTTGTTTGGTAATTAAATTTCTTGTTGTTGCATCCAGGGGTGAGGAGGGACCATCTATTTTGGGCCACTAGTGTTGGTATCACATGTTCTCTAAGGGAACAGGACCTGAACCTTGAGGGAGGCATGTGTGATATCCAAGCAAGAGCCTTTTAGTTGCAGAATACAAGGATAACAAAAGCAGCAACTGCTCATTGAGCTTTTACTGTGTGGATTTAACCTATCTTTTCTTTAACCCTTGCAGCAACCCAGAGCAGTTAGTACTATTATTGCTCCCATTTTACAGATGAAAAGCATGAGGCAAAAGAGGTGATGAAATGTGATCAAGACCCTGATTCTGTAGTAAGATGAATCTAAATACTGTCACTAAACCAAGTTGCATGTAAGTCTGCCTGGGAAGAAACTCATGGGACAAGTACAGTTCTAGCTTTCCTTGCAAACTCGTAAAAAAGAATTATGTAAGTTCCTGGTTAAAACAACAACAACAACAAAAAGACTGATTCCGTAGGTACAGGATACTTACGTGCCATTTTATAGTCCCCAGGAACACACAGGATACATTGGCTTCACAAAAGCCTGGCTCTCCTGCCGGCAGGAGGCAAAGGAAGCTTGATCCACTGCAGTTAAGATAAAAATAAAGCTCTTTTAGTGGTTTTACTAAATAAAGAACTGGGTACCTGCTGCTGATAATTAGGGTTGCGTTCAACCTTTTAAAAAAGCCGTGGCGCGTCAGATGTATTGAGCTGTCTTCCTGGTGATTATTCAAGCGTGTGTATGTAGGAGTATGTGCCCACAGCCCCTCCAGAAAGCCTTTATTATAGGACAGCAGTAATAAGCCACCTTTTATTGAGCTCTTACATTTTTTTTTCTGGAATGGTATCAGGCCCTTTACATATATTTTTATTATCCTATCATTTCAGTCTATAAAAAGCCCTCTAGAGGAGAGCATCTGATAGCCATTGTTCACTTGGGCCACCAAGACCTAGAAGAGTCAGTCAGTTAATTGCCCAGCACCACAGAGTTCACATGGGACACAGCTTAGAACTGATTCCCCAAATATTTTGTTTACTGTAGAATTTTTCAAATATACATTCTCCAGGCATTAGTGTAATAAAGGCCAGCATCCCAAACACCCACCCTGTCTGTGGTAATTTAAAGCAAATCACAGACAACCCTTTATATAGTCCATGAGTTAAATCCAAAGGTAGTTTACATGTCACAGCTTTAACATTTTGTGCATAAAGCTCCTCCCGACTGAGGCAGTCTCGCCCCGCCCGCCCGCCCGCTAGCTCGCTTGCTGGGGAGAGGAAAGCGCTCTCCTGTAGTGGGGTCTGCTTGCTCCAGCGTGTGCTTTTCCTGCCTGCATGGTGTTGTGGAGCCAGTGGTGTCATTGTGTGACGCGCCAGAGCCTGTCAGCTCCCAGAGGACTGGTGCTGTCACCCTGCCGCACCCAGCCAGTCTGAGGGCGCCCGGTCCAGCTCCCTTTGTAAAATCAAGGGTAAATGCTCTTAAGGGTCGCCCAACTTTTTAAACATAGGACGTTCGTTATATTCAAGCCATACCAAGAAAAGGGGGAAGCTTTGAAGAAATGGGGGAAAAAGCTCCCCTGACCTTGAGGTTGCTGCTTCCATCTTTTTTTTCCCAGGTGGCAGAACCAGCTCAGACTGTGTTTTGGAGAAGACTGTTGAAGTGGTTTTTGGTGGAGGGTAGGAGCGAGAAGGGGTACCCCAGGCAGTAAGTTCCCCCCAGGTGGGGTCTTGTGCCCAGTGCTCTGGTGTGCAGCTGTGTTCCCCAGGCTACGAGGCAGCTGGGGTGTGGGCTGGGAGAGGCTGCTGTGCCCATTCCCCTGGGGAGGGCAGAGGTCTCAGACTCCAGTTTCCTCGTGTCAGTCTTGGTCTTTTCACCACCAGGACAGTCTTAGTGGAAAATTTCAAGTTCATGTTAAAAAAGACTGATTAGTCCCCCTTGAAACATTTTGTTAGTGTGGATACTGTATCTTGGACTGAAAGGCAGGGAAACTGACCAGAGAGAGATGCTCTTTAGCTTTCCAAATGTTTGTTCCAGAGACTTTGGTGTTTGGATTTCTCTGTTTTTGAAAACTTCTTCTATCTCAGTAAACTGGCAGAACTGTGAAATTTAATAAAGCTACATCCTAGAAATTCTTGCCAAATGTGAAAGGAATTTAGTCTTTATTAGGTAAATAAGTTAAAAAAATTTTTTTAAATTTTTTTGGGAGGCATACCTGGGATCAAACTCACGATCTCGCACTTGACAGGTAAGTGCTTATGCCACTGAGCTAAATCCTCAGCCCTAATTTTATATAAATAGTATTAATTGTATAATATGTTACTGGGTAAATTCTATTTCAGCCATTCAAGTAATCGAATTCATCTCCTGGGTCTTCCTGTCAGGTAAAGTGGTCCATGAACGCATGAGTCAGTGTTACTGGGTAAATTCTATTTCAGCCATTCAAGGAATCGAATTCATCTCCCGGGTCTTCCTGTCAGTTAAAGTGGTCCATGAACGCATGAGTCAGGGCAGACCATCTATCTATCCTGATGTCTCAAACTGTTATAACTGCTTGTGATGCTCTGTCTCGGCCCTGCAATGAGTCCCAAACACACACTTCTTAGCTCATGTGAGAGAAAGACGGCTGACGAGAACTGTGCCACAGTGGGCACGTGTTGTAACAGACATTTTGAAAAGCAGACATTTGATGAAAGCATATTTGGAGCCTCAGCCTTCTTATCTGTGCCATGGGGGAACAGTATGGCATCTCTGCTTCTCTCCAGCTTTGAAACTCTAGGAACCTGCGAAGAGCCAGGCCATCTCTTATCCTATATTTTACATAATCATTGAACAATAAATATACCATGGGACATAGTAAATATTTACAGCCCCTGAATCACTGTGTATTTTTCCCGTTGTGAACATTGTTATCTGGCTCCTGGGGCTCTGTATGGGGTTTCTTCACTGAGTATCACAGAGAAAGTCTGGATGGTCTTTGACAATAACCTCTTTGCTGAGCATGTTGGCACACAGCTGTAGTCCCAGCTATTCAGCAGGAGGAGTACTTGAACCCAAGAATTCAGGGCCAGCTTTCACCACAGAGCAAGACCTCATTGCTAACAATAAACAAATCAAAATGGATCAAAGATCTAAACATTAAAACATAAACACTAAATGTGCTTGGAAGAGCGAATAAGCAGAACTCTTGAAGGCAAAGATCTCATGAACAAAGCCCCAATTGCACAACAAATAATAATGAGATCTCATCCTATCAAAAAGCTTTTGCACAACAAAAGAAATCACCAACAGAGTGAAAAGACAGCCCACAGAGTAAGAAGAAAATTTAGCCAGTTGTCCTTCAGACAAAGGACTTATATCTAGAACATATAAAGAACTGAAAGAAATCAGGCCCCCCAAAAAAAATTTTTTTAAGACACAGTCTTGCTATGTAGTTCAAGCTGAACACAAGCTTGAACTCTCTTATATAGCCCAGGCTGACCTCAAACTCATTGTGATCCTCCTGCCTCAGCCTCCTCAGTGCCCCCAAATTTAAAGACCCAGTCCAAAAATGAGCATTGAGATGAATACACACTTTTCCAATGAAGAAGTACGAATGTCAAATACATGAAAAAAAGTTCATCGTCACTGATCATTTGAGAGGTACGAATTAAAGCAATACTGAGATTCCATCTCACTCCAGAAAGAATGGCTGTCATCAAGAAATCAACCAGTAACAAATGCTGGAGAGGCTGTGGGGAAAAAGGAACCCTTCTCCACTGTTGGTAGGAGTGTAGACTGGTGCAACCCTGTGGATCTCAGTGTGGAGATCCCTCAAAAACCTAGGATTAGAGTTCCCAATTGACCCAGCTATTCCCCTTCTGGGTATCTTCCCAGAAAAATTAAAAACATCATACCACAGCAATATATGTGTACCCATGTTTATAGCAGCATAATTTATAATAGCTAAATCTTGGCAGCAACCCAAATGCCCATCAACCAAAGAATGGATAAAGATGCGGGTTTTTAAATATAATTGAGTACTTGTTGGCCACAAAGAAGGATAAGTTTGAGGCATTTCTAGATAAATGGATGCAACTTGAGACCATTCTCTTAAGTGAAATAAATCAGACACACATGTTCAAATATTGCATTCTCTGATGTGGGAAAAAATGAGGAATCAAAATATATCATGTACAGGTACAAATTCCCTATGGTGCATATGATCATTATGTACATCTAAAATGTACCCATAAACTTAATTTTTAAAAAGATATAAACATTTTATGTTCTATTTCACATTTTTAAAAAAGCCCAGGGGTATATCCTAGCATGTGTGAAGCCTTGGGTTCTTTCCCCCAGCACTAAAACTCAGACAAAAAAACAAAAACACTCAAAAGAGTGAGGAAAAAGAGAGAAAAAGAAAAAGTAACCCTATTGCTTCAAAGTGCTAAAAATACCCAAGAGCAAGGCGACTGCCCCCATTTCCTCTCAGCAATGTGCAGGAAAATGCAGAGGTTGACACACGACCAAAATGAGATAATGCCCAAGGGAACTGGTGGTTGAAGTCATCCTCAAGGGGCTTCCTGTCGGATGAAGCTTTTCTGTGCCCCGGAGCTTGCTGGGATGCTGCTGGCTTTTGCACAAGGTCACTGCATTCATCAGGGGAAATTGGGGTCGTTGAAATCCTTTGCTATCAGCTTCTAGGCCCTAAAAACAGAGCCATCTGGGCTAGGTGGTGCATACCTGTTATACTAGCTACACAGGCTAAGGCAGGAGGTTCACAAACTTGAAGCCAGCCTGGGCACTTTAGCAAGACCCTGGCTCAAAACTAACAAAGTGAAGGACAACGATTCTGTGTGGGTCCCCAGTAGAGCTCTAATAAATAATGAGGTGGGCAGCTGCTAGGGCAGCAGTTCCTTGCAGGGCTGAATTGATACAAGCAAGCCCAATCACTGACTGCTCGTCTCCTAGGCTCTGAGCTTTGGAGAGAAGGTGCAAAATGTAGAAGGTAAGAAAAGATAACTAAGACCCTATTTGATTCATTCTCAGTGGCACATACACCCGACACCGGCATGCAAACACACACGAAAACTTACTCTGCAATTTGTTTATGCAAACGCACAAGTATAGCGAGCTGTGTAAGTAGACACTGCGTTCTCTTGACTTTTTGAGATGGGTTATACAAATTGTCCTTTGCCTTTTCGGGGTGCCTCCGAGTGCCCGTCAGCCAGGACACTGCCATATTGTGTTGATCTCTCATGCTGGAGAACCGTGTATCCCCAGGAATTTCTGCTTTTTGAGTTCTCAAGTCAGCTCATGGTGGTTTTCTAGCTCCTCTCCCATGACTAAGCTGCCACCTGTCGTTTTCCTCTGCTGTCAGCATTTCTGTCTATGGCAGACCTCCTCACAGCTCTGGTGTGGCTGCTACTCTCTCCAGATGTGACCATGCTAGGGTGTTTTGCAGTTATAGGAGGAAAGGTACTTGCTGAGAAGGTCCACGGACTACATTAGTCTGGCATGAGTTGTGGTTTTGTTTTATTTTTGTTCTTTAGGGATGTGTATTTTATTTTTTAAAAAATCTGAACTAGATGTGCAGAAGCATGCCTATAATCCCAGCACTTGATAGGCTGAGGCAGGAGGATTGCCATGAGTTTGAGGCCAGGATGGGTTACATAGTGAGTTTAAGGCCAGTCTAAACTACATAGCAAGACCCTGTCTCAAAAAAGAAATCTTATTAATGCGTATAATGCGTTAACACAGTGATGAGATTTGTTTGGAGAAGCTGGTAATGCCGTGAATTTCAGTCCTATTACCCTTCACCTTTTCTTCTCCCTTTCCGCTTGTTCCCTTCCCCATCTCCGGAAGTTTGCCTCCTGATTTTTAGGACATTTTTTCAAAAGCTTTTTACTATCTTATTTCCTAGTATGGAACAGATTTTTATTTTTTAAAAAAGTGATAAATTCAATAATAATTAATAAAATCTAGATTTTAGTAGCTAAAAATATGAATATTTGTGAATATTCAAATATGTGTCTTGTGATATTTGTACTTAAAAAGCCCTGGTGTTCTTTCAGTGTACTGAAATTATCATTTAACTCTGTAAATACTGATCTATATAAAGTTTTACTTTCCCCTAAGTAATTTTTGCAGCTTACAAAAGTACTTACTGAAAAAAATGTCAAGAGATTTTTTTGTTTTTGTTACTTGGAACAGGGTCTCGCTATGTAGCCCAGGCTGGCATCAAATTTGCAGTCTTTCTGCCTCAGCCTCCTGAGTGCTGGGATTATAAGTGTACTCCCATCACACCTGCTTTTACACATGCAGCGTTCCTTGTTACAGTTTATAGCTATCTTCGGCTCACAGAACATGATATTTAGTAGTTCTGTTTTTAATAGAAATTGTCTTGCAATGAATAGTTTTATAGCTGGTTTTTGCACATATCCAAGAGACTATATTCACAGGGATGGGATCGTTGGGTCAAAAACGTGTACTTTGTTGGTTCTTTATGGCCATCCCCACACCAGCAGCGTGCTGGGAACCAGGTCTTTTCTGGCTGCAGAAGGAAGCGTGTACTCCCGAGGTTCTGCAGGGGAGCTGTCCTAGAGGCTGTGTGTACCCAACGGTGAGACTTTTCAGGTGACTGGTTGGCTCCGAGGAGGGAATCTCTGTCGGAACCTGTTGCACTTCGCTGTGACCTCGTCCACGAGAGATGACGGCCTTGGAGAGGAGGTCTGCGAGCGGGCAGGTTCCCACAGGCTCTGCCCCACACAGTGTCCCTTGCTCTCTAGATTCAGGAAGCTTCACAGAATCCTCTCTGTGTTTCACGAACAGCCGTCCCCTTCAGTTCCCACTGGTAATTATTCGACCAGCATTTATCCTCACGCTTTCTGCTTATCAGGCCAACCCTTCTAGCCAGTGAATGATGGCAGACTAATTCCATTGATTAGTCGATGGCATTCAGCCCCCCTGGGGGAATCCTGGTGTCAGTGTGGACGCAGGAGGCAAGGTTTGAGCCTACAGGAACTCAGCTGACTGTCTTCTTTTAGAGGACAGTATCAGAGCAGAAAACTGTCTGTATTCTTCTCCTCTTCTTCCTCTTAAAGGCACTTTTAGAGGCTGGGGGTGTCACACAGTAGTGAAACTTAGGGGCTTGTGATGGGGCATAGGTTTGATCTCCAGCACAAGAAAAATAAAGTTGCCTATTTAGACTCTTCTTTAGAGTATAAGAGCATATATCAGTGATTTAGAGGGGGAAAAGCTAAACATACGTGTTCGAGTATGCCGGTGCACACCTGTAATCCCAGGTCCTTGGGTAGCTGAGGATGTCAAGTTTGTGCCTAGTCTGGCAACTTAGCAAGACATCCTCTCAAAAAAAAGAAAAAGAAGCCAGGTATGGCAACTCGTCCCTCTGACCCCAGCGCTTGGGAGGCTGAGGCAGGAGGATCACTGTGAGTGTGAGGCCAGCCTGCCCTGCCTAGACCCTGTCTCAAAAAAAAAAAGTACTGGGACTGAAACAGCACTGCCTTAGTTTGCTGTCCCAACATGGAAAAAAAAAAAAAAGTACAAGTGTGTGTTTTGAACCCTGTGACTCAGTCCTTTACTCTTCACTTTCTTTAGGAAGCTGTGTGTTGTTAATATAAAGCAGATTTCCTCAGGTTCTCCATCCTCGAAAGTGTGAATTTTTATCACACACGTGTAGGAGGGTCCCTCCAGGAGAGAATGAAGTAAAGAGGGTGTGACACAGTTCCTTCACAGTGCTGTTGACCTTGCGAACTGTCTTTTTGTGCTGTGTCTGGTCATCGTTTAAAGCATCTTTCTAGCTGGTGTGGGGTGAAATCATGTTGGCAACCCCAGACTTGAACTGTCTGTGTGGGTACTCTGGAGTGAGCACATCACTGAAAAAATAAACCCCCGGATGGATGAATGAAGAGGATAATTAGAATAATCCCTAACTGGAATTTAGACAACTTCAGAAATTTCCATTTAAATTGTTTCCCTGTTATTCCTGATTTGCCCAAGAGTTAGTGATAGACTACAGTTAACAGGATACATCTACATACAGATAGAATACGCAGGAATTCTAGATCAATGCCTGTACTAAAGCAGGCTCTCTTCCCTACAGTGAGGAGCTAGTCTTTATTTCTTTAGGAGTTTTTCATCAACTACTAATAGAAATTAAAATCCCTTTTCACCTTTTTCTTCCTAAAATCACTCGTGCAATCATGAGGAAGCGTCCCTGGCTTGCCTTAGTCTGATGTGAACAGAGCCCGTGTCCTGCGGGGTCGGGTCAGTAGGTCATTTTTACTGCACAAGTGCCCACATTAAACACCAGCAGTTTTCCTAAAAGACATGATTTCTCTCCCTTTTGGGAAACTGAGGAAAAAGTCTGAAGTCATTTTCCTCCCTTTTGGAAAGCCAAGGAAATAAAGATGTGTCATTTCTGGCTCTTCGAGAAAGCCACACCCACACCCACACCCACCGCCTAGCATGGAGGCGCATGATTCAGTTTTTCTATTCTCTGTTCTTTTTCCCCAGAGGTCAGGGTTGAGCCGTGGTGACTCAGTGACAGGACATATTATTTTCCAGGCCCTATTTCTGTATTTTCTGTGCAGTATCAAAATGGGGCACAGGGTTGGTGCATTTTAAGCCCCTCTGCTAAAGCCAAGTCGTCCTTTTCAGGAAGCAGTAAGGTTCTTCCACACAGCTTTGACTAGTAGTGGCACACATGTACTTGTCTTTCTTCTAAGACCAGATGTTAATGTGTGAGTTGTTTTGTTTTTTTTTTTCAAACTAAAACTTCAGTACTCAGGTTTAATCGCAGTAATAAATAAGTGGGTTCTGGGTTGCAGTTTGGGCCCCCTAAAAGACTCGCCATCACCGCAGACCTTTGCAAATAGAAATAACTACTAAATAATAGAAGCACTCTTCCTCTGACTTAATGCTTTTCTCTGGCATGTCTTTAACATGTCTTAAAGTTGTTACATTATAATGTGTGCAGTATAGGTAGACACTTGCTTTTAAAAAGAAAACTAGCCAGGCATGGTGGTGCACACCTGTAATCCCAGCACTCAGGATGCTGAGACAGGAGGATCGCCACAAGTTCCTGGCCAGCCTGGGCTACATAGTGAGAAACTTTCAAGGACAAGTTAAAATTGTGACTGTCCCCATGGGCATAGTGATGCACACCTATAAGCCCAGTTTCTCAGGCTGAGGCAGAAAGATCACAAATTTGAGTCCAGCCTGGAAACTTAGTTAAACCTTGTTTTTAAAAAAATGTTTTTTTGAGATTGGGAATATAGCTTAATGGTATAGCTCTGCCAGAAAAAAAGAAAAGAATTTAAAAATTGTAAATACTAGAGAATTTGTGTTCAGGTAGCAACCACAGTTGGCTTTTAAGTAAAAGCACTCTGTCACATTTATCTTTTACCTTTTTCTCTGTTATGCTAGCATTACATAGCTGTTGCAGGAAACTATAAAATAAAGGTAAACATTAAAAAATTATTAAAACCCCATTTTGCTACTAAACAAGAGCTACTATTTTGGAAAGTGTAATTGCATGATATGATAGAGCAATATGATGCAGACATGGTTTTGTGGCTTTTTGTCTAGTGGCACACACAGACATTATTCTTGTTCTTATGTATACCTAGGCCTTAGTATAGTTAATGTCTGTATACTATCAGATTGGCCCCCTGAAACATAATCTAGCCCAGGCCGGGCATGGTGGTGCATGTCTGTAATCCTAGCAATCAGGAGCTGAGACAGGAGGATTGCCACAACTTCAAGGCCAGCCTGCCTTTACAGCAAGACCCTGTCTAAAAAAAAAAAAAAAAAAAACACCTCAGCCCATTATTTATTGTTAGATGTAAAGACGAGACTATTTCCAGTTTTTCTTACTATATACTTCAATTTTTTACTGGGATAATAATCTACTTTCTACTTCATATCCACTGCCATGAGAAACATTTTCAATGTGACATCTTTTTTATTTAATTGAAGTGAAGGTCATATAATCTAGAATTCACCATTTAAAGTATGTACTTCTTTACCATTCCATATATTCACAATGTTGTGGCAATATGATTTCAAAACACTCTGTCACCTCGAAGGGAAAACCCACAGCTATCTCCTCTCATTGCTGTGAGCAAACCTCTGACAGACAAAGGAGGAAATGGCTTATTTTGGCTCTTGGCTTCAGAGATTTTAGCCAAGTTGGCTGGCTCCAAGCAGAAGCATCATGGTGGAAGGCCACGGCAGAGGCCAGAAGCAGACAGGGAATGAGCCAGAGAGAAAGGACCCAGGACCAGAGTTAATTCCCAAGGTTGGGCCCGCATGACCCACACAGATGTGCCCAGAAGCTTTCTTCTGTAATCTCCTAGGTGTCTCTAAAGCCAGTCAGATCAACAAGATTATTCATCAGACCCCTAAAGAAGTCCTGCGTCTGACCCCTCAACAGTCCCTGGAAACCATTAATCTATTCTTTTCCTGTAGATTAACCTACTCTGAATAGTTGGATAAATGGAGATACAAACCATGTCACTTTTGGTATATCTCTTTAACCTTTCACAAACCATCTGAGGTAGAACTAGAGAGGTTAGGGCCTTGCTAGGGTTTTCAGAACCTCCCTGCAGAATTTGAGCTTGAACCCTGTTTTCTCTGACCTACAAGGCTTGTTCTGTCACACTTCTTACTTTCCCCGTGGTTCATGGACTTTACTGTATGAAAATGCTCACTCCCTGCTCTTCTACTTCTCATTTGTGAAGTGGGAAAGTGCTGGTGCAGTGGTTCTCACAGTTAGCCTGATGGGTGTTGCCTGGAGGACTCGCAGTGCTCTGATTCCCCACAGGTTCAAGGGGTCACAGTGATGCTACTGGTACAGGGGCCACCCTCTAAGAGTCTCTGCTCTGACAGGGTACAGAAGTTTCCTGATGGTACTTTGTGATCAGAAGGCTTGCAGTAGCTCTTAACAATATTGAAAAGTCAGAAAAATGGAACCATTTGCAGCCTGATGAAGGTGTGGGTGTGGTGTACACTGACAGCTGGAATCCCCTGAAGTGTGGCCCAAAGTTGCTTTTGGTTTTTCCAAACATATGATCTTGCCTGTGATCTTGCCGTATAAATGCAAGCTTGCGCCTTCACCATCTCAATAGTGTAGGAAGCAGCATGTACAGGGAGGTGCTATGCATCTTACAATGGGAATAAGTATCCGTGAATAAGAGAACCAGTAAATATCCAGGGAAGCCTGGGTGCAGTTATGCTTTGAAGTGGATCAACAGCCAACAGCGCAGAGAGAACTTTCAAGAACAATGCTAAAATATTTAGATTTACACTTGGAAAATACTACACATTCTTTTTAGATTCCTCTAATAAGTATAGAGGTGAAAAGTAAGTAGTGTCCAAAGAAGATACACAAAAGGGCAATAAAGATGTGACAAGGTGCTCAAGATCCGCTGTTGTTAGCAAAATGCCAGTAAATCTGCAGTGATGCTCCACTTTCCACCCAGAGGATGGCTGCAGTAAAGGGGAGGTGAAAATACCAGTGCTGGTGGGGATGTGTAGAGAAATCAGAGCCCTTATGACACTGCTAGTGGAGATGTAAATAGTGCTGCTACTGGGAAAGCGTTTGGTAGTTCATAAAATTAAGTGTAGATTTACCATGTGGCCCAGCAATTTCAGTCCTAGGAGTTTTTTAGCCCAAAAGAGTTGAAAACAGGGACTCAAATAGATACTTGCACAGTTTTCTTCAGAGTATAATTCATAGTAACCAAAATGTAGAAACAACCCAAATGTCCCTCATCTGATGTGTAAATAAAGAAAGTATAATAAATAGGTCCAAACAAGAGAATATTACTTGGCCATAAAAAGAAATGAATAGCTGGGTGCAGTGGCACATACTTGTGATCCCACCACTTGGGAGGCTGAGGCAGGAGGATCACCACAAGTTTGAGGCCAACCAGGGCTACATAGTAGACTCAAGCCCAGCCTGAACTGCATATCAACACTCTATCTCATAAAGCCAAAAAAAAAAAAAAGAAAGAAATATTCTGAAATTAGCGGCGTTGATCATATAACATTGTGAATGTACTCATCACCACTGATCACTGAATCCTGAACCTTAAAATGGCTAAAATTATGAATTGAGTCTCAATAAATTTTTTGGTAATGGTAGATGGAGTGATAGGATACATCTCTAACCCTAGTAGGACAATAGTAGGCAGCTCTGACAGTGGGTAAATGTGGGGAAAGGCTATATTGGCTGTATTAGTGTAATACTCTCTCCCTTTTGTCTATTAAAGTCCTGAAAGCAAATTTAACAAATGTTCAATTGCTAATTCTGAATAATGGAAATACTGGGGTTTAGTATGTCACCCATGTCATTTTGCTATAACTGTAAGCTCTGCATTTCCCACTGTATGGGCCCCTCACCGAGCTGGGACACAGGCCTCTCCTATTCATGGAGAACCCCCAGGCCAGGCTCACTCAAAGCCCTGAAGTTTCCATCCAGAGCAAAACAGAAGTGAGCTGTTTCTGTTTCTGTGAATGTGATCTCCGTGCCCTCAACCGGAGAGAAGACCTTGACCTTTCTTAAGATGCTGAGTGCTTCTTCTGAAACTGTCTCTGCTGGGAAAGACGCGCAGGTCCTCCCTGAGGAGCCAGCCTGGTACATGAGAGCGGCGGCTCCTTCCGAAGTAGTCTGGTGCTGGTGTCGGCACATTACAGCCAGGTCTGGGGATTGTCTGCTTTTATAAGTAACATGTTCCTGGAGCACCCCGAGTTCTTTTGCTTGCAGTTCTGACTGTCGAGGGCTGCTTTTGTGCTGCATCAGCAGAGCTGAGTACTTGCTGCAGAGACTGTGGCCTGTGAAACCTAAAATAATGGTTGGTTGCCTCTTACAGGAAAAGCTTGCCAGCTCTTGGTTGTGGTTTAGAACATAGCCTCTTAATTCCACATAACCTTGGAAGAGATGTGGGTAATCTTCCTGTCTTCTTTTCTGGGTAAAAATGACACTGAAATGTGGAGAAAATCAGTGGAGAGTCTTGGTCAGAATGCTGACCACTGCTGGGGGTTGAGCTATAGGCCACTTACTAGCCACACAGCCTTGGGCATGTTATTAAATCTGCAGGCTGTTCCCTCACTCCTGAAGCAGGCTCGTGAGAAGAGTAAATGAGAGCGCTTGGTTCTTTCATCGTAAATATTTACTGGGCTCTACTCTGTGCCGCAGTGTTTCAGATGGTGAGGTTAAAGTAGAAAACATGAGGGACACCAGCTCTGCCTTCACAAAGCTTGTGGCCCCGATGGGGAGGAGAAAATCACAGGAAAAGATACAGTTCAGGCTTGAGGTACCTGCAGTGGGAAGAGCAAGGGAGCCCAGGGTGAATGCGTATGGGAGGTGAGGGTCATCCACAGGTGGGAGCCCAGGAACGGCTCTGAGGAGGGTCCTGTGAGCTGATGCCTTAGTGACAAGGAGTGAGTTCTGCAGAGGCCCGGGCAACGGAAACAGCCTGCACAACCCTCCTGGCCTGGCAACAAGGCCATTGTGGTCAGGACAGGGTAAGGGGACATGCTGGGGCACAGAGGGTGAGGGGGAGACAAACAAGGGCAGGTTTGAGAGAGTGGCAGCCAGGTCCCATGGGGCCTCATCAGTCGTGGCCATGAACCAGGGTTGTGGAGTGGAAGCCAGTGGAGGATTTAGGCAGGAGAGAGGGTGCTGGGATGTGAGGATCCTTCTGACTGCCATACTGTGGTGAGGCTGTGTAGCTGCGTTTGCACAGGAGACTCACGAGCAAGATAGTGCTTTGATCCTGGTGAGACACAGTGATGCACTGGGCAGGACAGATGCAGGCAGACGAGTTGAAGAAGAGAAGTGCTTGTAGAAGGGGAAAATGACACTGGAAGATTAGCTTTTATGGGAGGATATGTGGAAAATGCCCAGCATAGAGCCTCAAATATAGTGTTATCACCAGCATTATCTGCATCACTAGCTCCCCTCACCACCATCACTGCCACCGGTTGAGTCTCCACCATTTCCATCACCACTGCCACCACCACCGTCACCTCGAGGGGCAGCATAGCACTGCGGTTATGGGTACACACTCAAGCCACGCCATTGGGATTCCAACCCTGGCTCTGCTAGGATGAACTCTGCGGCAGTGGGCAAATCATATCTTCTTCGTGTGTCCTCAGTTACTGGCTCTATAAAATGGAGGGGCCACAGCATTTTCCTTCCTGGGTATTGCAAAGTACCGTGACGAACTGGTCAGATAGCAAAGCCTGGATAGGTGTGCTTGGGGGTTGGTATAGGAACCTGTACTTGATAAAGATTTGGTGAACATCGCTAAAATCATGCCACCTTGATGTCCTCTTCAGAGACTGAAAACATCCTTCTTTTGCACCCCATCAATTGAGGAGGCTCATGGCGGGCCACCTGCCCACCCCAACCTCTGAAGTGCTGCCAGACAAGACAGCCCATCGTTGGTTAGCACGGGTTAGCAGCTGGCTTTTAAATAAGCATTCAAAGATTTGCAGACAAGGAAAGCATGTATTGGAATTTCCAGAGCATTGTGGCGCGGACCCTGTTTCAAAAGCCACATCCATTGGGGGTCAGTAGTACTCAGGCAACATTACCTCTAGCAGGGAGGCTTGGAAGACCATTGCATTTCTCCATCTTAGGCAGCCCCTAAGAGTGGAGTGTAAGGTTTCCCCTGTGGAGTGTAAGGTTACTAGAGCACCCAAGTGCTCCAGCTCTGGGCTTTTGACAACCTGGGCCACACGTAGGGCTTTGGTGTGTGTCATGTGCCGGAACCAGGGTCCAGCTTCCACCAGGTGAGTAATGTCTCTCAGATTGAAAAGAATAGGACCTCATGCTTTATAATCATTTTGATGTTCGTTTGTTACACTTTATATGGCCTTTTCATCCCTGTGAGAGCTTGACATTAGGTTGTGTTCTTAATCTTTAAATCTCTACTTGAATACTACACTAAATCCCTGATTTACAAATGAATTCCATTCCAGGAGAAGGTTCGTAAATTGGATTTGTTCATATCTGACAAAGTGAGTCCTTTACAGTACACCTCTGAAAGTTCGCAACTTGAATGTTCAAAGGTCAGTGACTTAATGTACCAGCAAACACTTGTGGAGTGCTTGCTATGTGGCGGGCATTACTGAGTGTGTTTACAGGTGTTTGATGCTCACAACAGCCCTGAGTGATGAGTTCTGTTGTAATCCCCATTGACAGATGGGAAAGGGAGGCCTAAGCAGGAGAGAGCATCACCCATGTCACCAGTAGTAGGACACGGCAGAGCCACGATTTAAACCTGGATGGCATGGCCAGGCCTTTACCTCATAAGCAGTCTGCCATCTCTTAAATTCCAGGTGTGAGTTATAGAAACATAGCTCAGATTCTCTTAAGTGGAAAGGGAATTTATGCTTATGTAACAGAGTCCTGGGAGATATCAGCTCTGGGCATGGCTGGATCCAAGAGCTCATTTTCCTTAAGAATCTCACTGTTTACCTCTCAGCTCTTAATTTTCTTTGTTGTTTGCATTCTCAGATACGCTCTCCCTTCCTAGTAGGGACGCAGTCACCAGAGCATGTGCCGCACTTGCACACCTGCTATGAACTTTGTGGGGCTTTCTTGCCTCCTTCTCCTGCAGATCTCCGGAGCCTTGGCTTGCATGGCTCCTTAGAATCAGTGGTAATGACCAGGAGAGGGCTGCTCATTGCTCAGTCACACCTGCCTGAGTCACACCCACTGCCAAAGCACTCAGCTGGCCCAGTCCCACTGGAACCACCAGCCCAGAGTAGAGAAAGCAGGTTCCCAACAGAAACTTGCAGAGCTGTTACCAGAAATGAGGAATGGATGTGAGTTGTTGAGCCGAAGCCCCAGAGCACACTTCTGTATAAACTGCGTGTTCCAAAATAATCAGCTCCAGGTGCAGGCAGCACAGGCAGGGGAGGGCCTGTGTGGAACAGTGGGACTCTGTTAAGCCTTAAAAAAATGAAGGCTTTCTGAGTTCCTGTCATGTGAATATAAGAGCAGTAATGTTTATCAATTCTCAGCCGCATTGCAAAATAAAAGCAAAGAAGCAGAAAATGTTGCTGCCTGTCTGTTACTTACCGATGATGGGTTTCTGAGATTCTACTGGAATGTGTCAGGAAAGGGTACCATTGTAGTATCAGCATTTGTCAAATACCGAATTCCAGAAGAAAAGAAAATAGAGATTCTTTCCCTCGTCTTAACTGCTGATGGTTAAGAAAAGAACATTTCAAATTGCGTGAGGTTCTGAAATTGGTGCATTTGTAAATGTCATTTGAAGACTTTGCCCATTCTTGGGTGTCCTAAGCTTGTCTGAAGCATGTGGCTTGATGTGCAGCAGGTTCTGGTAAGTGAAAGGACACGGCTGCTCCTGTCAACCACACCGGGAGTACAGACTGGTATTTACCAGCACCTGCGTTGGGCCCTTCTGTCATCTTCTCATGCAGTCTTTTCACTGTAGCCTTACAAAGTAGGATTGTTTGCATCTTCATCTGATGAGTGAGGACCTGGAGGAGGCTCAGGAGGATTGACTCAGTCACCCAGGGCTCCAGAGCAAATGATGGTAAAGTCAGAATTCAGAGCTGGGCTGCTGGACCCCAGGATCTAGTCACAGCTCCCTAACAGTGCTTGGTGACCCCAACCTTACGGCCTCTCAGGGAGCCCTCTTATTTTGACAAGTAAATTTTTGGGTTGTTAGAAAAAAATCTGTACAAAGTGGTGCCTGTGAAGTGTTTTACTCGGAGAATTCCAATGTATATGAGCTCCTATTGGTGAACCATAGCTAAAGCCACACTCCTTGGACTGTCTCCTCCTTCTTCTGTAGGAAGCATCCACTGGTACTGCGGGAGCTGGGGAATGGCATGTTCTTCCCATTTCACCTGGAGGAAGAGAGGCAGGACGCTGCCAGCTTGGCTCACAGCCTGAACTTGATAGTGGTCAATAATCTTCACAAAATAGTGACATCTGTGAGACCCAGTAATTACATACCTGTGTGTCAGTGGCTCAGAGGCCAGACTTAAAGCAAATCTAGGTTCAGATTATAGCCTGCCATCATGACCTTGGGGAATTAGAGAGCTGTCTGAAACGCAGTGTCCTCACCTCCAGAGGAAATCGTTAGTAGGACCGAGTTCCCAGGGCCGTCATGGAGTTTAAAGGAAGTGATGCTCTCAATGCGCTCAGCTCAGTGCTGCCAATAAGTGGTCAAAAAAGCCCAGGGCTTAGGCCGACCGACCATGTATTTCCCTCTTAACATCGCTGTTGCTGTTTACAGGGCACAATAATGCCTCTTATTGCTCCTAAATAAATGCTGCCACAGCAAAATCTGCATTTTTATTGCCAACACATAATAGTTAAACATTCTTTTCTTTGCAGTGGTTTGAAAAGCACCTTGCAATTTCCTCTTGTCCTAATTCGTGGAATTCCATTTGTTTGAACTTCAACTGTTTAAAGCTCTCTGTCTGTTCACCAAACTATCTTTTGTATTTCTCCTGTGATATCCAGAAGTCTTGAAAGACAGTGGCTTTCGCATAATCCTCAAGGAAAGTTGCATGAGCTTCCTCAGAGTTCTCTGGCTTCGGCACTATCTTCTCTTCCAGCTGGTTCTCTGGCTTGGTCAGTTTTCAAGCTTCCCTCAAAATCTTTTCTCTTTGTTCAGCTTTTTAAAGGGAAATCTCTTAAGTGGCTTTCTCTAAATAGTCTCACCACCCTTATTCAAGATTAAACTGTTACCTTGGTGACAGGTACTGATGAATACCACATAAAAACACTGATGGATGTGAGGTTTGTCTTACATATTATGGCCTTTTTCAGGTGATAATGACCCCAAGGGAGTTACTGAAGCTTTATTATAAAAAGTTGATCATTTCCGGCAGGTAAAATAACCCGGGATCTACTTCACTGTGTTCTCCCCCTACCTGAAGTGAACATATCTGGAATTCGTGTAAAGCAAAGAAATGCACAAGGGCATGTGTAACCTTTTTAATTAGGATAACTTCGTGTCTGTGGAGCTTGTCACAGGCTCCCAAGCACTTCCACATCCCTAACCTGGCAGTGAACCTGTCTCTGGGAACCAGTCAGATGTCTGTCCAGGGAAGGTCAGGAGGGGTAGATGCTGGCGGTGGGGCAGGGTTGGAGGATGCTTAGCAGCCTGGCAGGTGCAGGTGGGACTTGCCTGGCTGGGTTGTGATGAGCACTGACCTGCAGCTTTCTGATCTTTTTTCCAGTAATATTAGTAACAAATGACTTGTAAGAAGATTTCACAATATCTAGAGAGAAACTGAATCATGAAATAGTCCCTTTATAGAGTTGATTAAGCTGTTGTCACCCCCCCACACACACCTTGTGGTGTGTCTAAGACCTTCATCTTGTAGTGTAACATGTTATTCTGTATCAGTGGGCAGAGGAACTACAAAATAAATCTTGCTTCCTGATCAAAGTAGATGAATTTGTAGCAGAAGTCGTTGGAAAGATATTTAGGGGAGGAGAAGATAAATAGTTCCTCTTTTAGTTCTAGTAGGATCCCAAAGAAGAAAAGGAAGAGCTGATTTGAAGATGTGGACAGTTGGTAGTATGGATGAAAGTAGAGTGTCTGGCTCCCTGTAGCAGTATGTGTTCCACAGTTCAGTTCTGTCCCCTCACCTTCTTCTTTTTCCAGTCCTGGAGATCAAACCTACCCTTTACTTTTTTAATTATAAAAACAACACAGTCGGATGTGCCATAATTAGGAGACCTCCCTTCTAATACAACCGCGATTTCCATTTTCCTTGCAAAGCTTTCCTGCGTGTATGCGTATGTATTTTATAGGTGTCCTCATAAGCAGTTTTCATCCTTTGTCTCATTAACTTACATTTTCCCGCACTGCCTGGCTTCGCAGGTATACCTGTTACTATTCACACAGAATTCATTCTGCGGATGTCCTGTAATTTAATTACACACCCCCATTTGCCTGACATTAGGTTTCAGGGCAGCCTAGAACAGAAGCAGAAGTGTGTTCCCTGAAGCCACTCTGGCCTGATTTCCTGCTCTGCTACATTCTGGCTGCACCTTGGGGTCTTGCTTTCTTTATCTGTGTCACGGGAATTCTCATACTTTCTTCAGTGGGTTGTTCTCTGCAGAGTAATGTAGACAAAGTGTTAAGTACACTACGTAGAGTATAGTGTATTTCTCACATTTAGTAGCGAATTATTTCTTGTTCATCACTATTAAGATTACAGTGCACTATTTTCTTATTTCATAGTATTTTCTTTTGATAAATTTACACACATAGGATGATTGTGCATTTATATTGCTTTTGGAATATAGTGCTACCTCTTGCTAGCACAGTAATTTTTATTATCACCAGTAATTCTAAGTGAATCATTTTCCCTGTACCCTCATCTGAGCTGACCAGAAGTTATAATTTTCTAAGCTGAGTAATTTAGTGTGTTAAACATGATACCTGTGATCTGCACATATTGAAAAGTAGAGGAAAGCGTACTCAGCCCTGCTCACCCTCCATCCAGTGCTCAGTCCCGGCCCTTCCCAGTCTCGCTGCACCTCGCTTCTGAGAGTCGCCTAAGCAGACGCCAGCCGTGTGTCATTTTGCAAGTCAGTGTGTGACATACATCTTGTCCTTATAGGGCCTTTTTTTTTTAATGTAAACCTCTGCAGTTTATCACATCTAACAAGATTAATGTGTTCTTTTCTTTTCTTTTCTTTTTTTTCTTTTTTTGTTGTTGTTGTTGTCTTTTTGAGACAGGGTCTTTCTATGCAGTTCGGGCTGGCCTTGAGCTCACTTTGTAGCCCAGACTAGTCTTGAACTCGCAACAATCCTCCTGCCTCAGCCTCCCGAGTGCTGAGATTACAGGCATGAGCCACCACGCCCGGCTAATGTGTTCTTTTACATTTGACTTTGGACTACATATAAGATGATGTTAAGGAATTCTCGTTAATTTGTCACCAAGAAGTCTCTGGACAGTTGTCTGGGTGAGAATCCCAGCATGGCCTACCTGTTTATATGGCTGCTCTCTGAAAAACTTCCTGGCCTCTTTCTTTACCTCTTTGCTATGGTTTTCTGGGGAAACTGGCTCATTTGTCTTTTTCTGCTTGTTTTTGTTTTATTTTGAAACAGTGCCTCGATATGTAGTTTAGACTGGACTTAAAGTCAATGTAGCCCAGGCTTGAATTCAAGACCTTAAACTCACTGTGTAGTCCAGGCTGGCCTTGAACTCGAGGTGATCCTTCTGCCTCAGCCTCCCAAGTGCTGGGATTACAGGTGTGCACTATTTCATACAAGGTTTTCTATCTTGGATTCAGGGATATGTTGATAACCTTCAGAACCTGTCTTCTGATTCAGGGATATGTTGATAACCTTCAGAACCTGTCTTCTGGCACCATGTCTTTCTTTTGTTCTTTAGTTCATTCAATAAATATTTATTAAGCACTCATTATTTGGCAGTCATTCTTTTGGCCTGGGGAATGTGGTTTATAGAGCATCCTGACTTCATGGCAAAACATCAGCTGGGAGTCAGAAGACCTGGATTACTCTGAAGTCCTGCTTTTAGAAGTACAAAAAGAATTCCTTAAAGTTATTATTTCTCTCAGTATTTCTAGTTGGAGACTTTGGCAGGTCTGACTGAAATTGTCACCCTGTGTCATCTTCCCTGGCAAGAAAAGATGCCTCTATTTCAATGGAAAAAATTACACAATATATATTTTTCTTCTTCTTCTTGCTTTCACTCTTATGGGAGCAGATTATCCTTTGAGCTCTAAAAACAGCTGGAGACACATGAAACAATATTTGCCACACCCCAGGCAAAGATACAGATGAGAATGAGGAGGGCCGTAGATTCCAGACAGCTCACCTCTGTTCCGATGCCAAGTGCGTGGGGTGCCGGTGAGGAGCAGATTTACCTGTGGTTACCCCATGGGGAGAGGAGTGCTCAGTGGCACGAAAGAGAACAGACCTTGGGACTGAAAGTGGCTTATGGCAGAGTGGGTGGCTGAGTACAAAAGAAATCGCTGACATTCTTGTCATTCACTGAGTTCAGTTCTGTCAGTATGATCCCAATCTGGTTTCCTGTGAATTCAGTTCTGTCATGAGTGCTTGCGGGATGCAGTCCTGATCATTCCAGGTGGAGGGATTTTGCTTCCTCCACATCATCTTCACCAGCTCCCCTGCCCCAGAAGCACCCCAGATAAGCTCATGACCTGAGTATGTGCTTTCTGGTTGCTGTGCAGATGTAACTTTGCGATGAATGCTCTGAAACCTCGCCCTTGATTCCCCCAAGATCCTCTCTTTCCCTTTGCTCTTCCTGTCGCATACAGTCGAGGAGCATTTCAGATTTTTTCCAGCTGCAAAGAACTAGGTTCAATCACCTTTGCTTGCTAACGAATGTGTTCTGCTCCCTCCCCTGACCAGACTCTCAGGACAGAAGGGTCAGCTCCTAATACCCGATCCCCTCGCTTCTTTCTAACCTCCGGTGTATAAAATGCAAGTGACAGATGTTCCATAAGACTTGGATTGAAAAACTGACCCAGTGCATTCTGTTTGATTAAAGTAGGACTCGGACCCAGGCGTGGTGGCTCACGCCTGTAATCCCAGCACTTGGGAGGCTGAGGCAGGGAGGATCATTGTGAGTTCGAGACCAGCCTGGGCTACAAAGTGAGCTCAAGGCCAGCCTGAGCTGCATAGAGAGACCCTGTCTCAAAAAAAAAAAACAAAAAATAAAAAAATACATAAAGTAGGACTCGAGAAAGTTAAATAACTTGTCCACAATTCCCAGGTCTGTGACTGAACAGGGACAAAAGCCCAGTGGAGTCACACAAGCATGCATGGCTTTCCTATGAAGCCACCTCTCCCTGAGTTGTGGGCGCAGCTTCGGGTGGAGCTGGGGCACACTGAGGCCTCTTAGAGAGGGATTTAGCTGCTTGGTTAAAACCATTCGGATTCCAGCCAGATTCAGTTCAGCATGGCTGTTAGTAGTGCTGTGACTTTAGTAGCTCTGCTACTAAAACAGCACCTCCTTTGGTGGTCCTGAGGATTCACTAAGGTGATACGTGTCACATGCTTGTCGTACATCTGGCTGAAGGCATGTAGTTTTCAGCACTCAGATGTGACACACCCCCATCACAATATTCTTTCTATTCAATCCAAAGTTAACTCACACCTGTGTATGTTATGTTATCTGTTTAGAAAAAAAATGATAAATTTGCTTTGAAATGTAGCAGATGTATAATCTACTCTTAGAAATTCTTATGTGACATCTGAGTACCTATTTAGCCAGCTGTTTGGTTCCTGTTCCTGGCCTTTGAAAGGTTCCTTTTCTCCTCCAGACTCACCTCCTCATTCTGTAGGACCATAATAAACTACCTGCTATTCATCAAATTATTACTGTGTGTCAGCCTCTGTGCCAGGCTTCTCGCTAATCTTTACCTACCCTGTGAAGCAGGTGCTATTAAATCCTAATTGCAGATGAGGAAACTGAGACTGGTTGGTAACTTACTTGATGCTGGAAGATATTTCGACAGTGGATGATGGAAGAACACAATTGCATACCTCATGGTTGTCCAGACGTAGGATTATATCCAGGGCGATTCCAGTGCTGGGGCTGATGACTGACAGGGACCCTAGTGAACACTGAATGCCCTGACTGAGCTGGTGGGGAAGTACTGAGTGGAGCAGTCCCAGTCTTCACCCAAGTCAGCACAGGAATGTAAGGATAGGATATGAGGCCAGGCTCTGACTCACATTCAGGGTTCTTTCGGTCACATCGTATGGACTTGAGTTCTCCTTGGTATCATGGGCTGGAGTGTCAGGTCACCCTCACTTGTACATGGGCTGCAGACTAGTAGTGTTCCATATCATAATTCTAACTTGAGGTTCTGGAAGCAAAATATTTGCCCTTGAACCCCAGATCTGCCACTTAGCAGTTTTGTGACTTTGGGCAAGTTGCTTAACCCCTTATACCTCCATTTCTCCCACTATAGAGATACTCGCCCCAAAGGCTTGTTGGAATAGTTACTTGTAATCTTAGCACTTGGAAGGCTGAGGCAGAAAAATCACTTTGGTGGTCTTGAGGAATGGTTCGAGGCCATTCTGCACTTCATAGTGAGCTTAAAGCCGGCCAGAACTACAAAGGAACTTTAGGGGAAAAAAAAAAAAAAAAAAGAATTACATGAGCTATGTCATGTAAAGTCAAAGAATAGTGCCTGGCAGGTAGCAAACCCCTAATCAGCTGTCACATCATGCATTGAATTCTTGTCACTTGCCAGACACATCTCGGCACTAGGGAAGCAGCCCTGAACAAGGGAGCCATGGTTCTTGCCCTTGGGGGAAGTAAATATTAAAGAATAATAAAGCTTCTCATCTATCTAGCAATTCCAGCTCCATTTCTCATTTGTAAGGTACTGTTTAGAAGTTGCTACAATGTCTTTTTGTGTTTAGTTCTGATTTTTATAAATGTGCAACATTGACGTCAGTATTTCACATTAGGAGTTTGGCTCTGATGGGAGTTTTGCACAGAGCCCGTGGGATCCTGTATCCCATGCCAGCAGCCACCCGTGTCACATCCCCAGTCACAGCCGTGGGTGTGAGCAGCCCAGCCCTGAAAGGCAGTGCAGAGGTTATGATGGGAAAACCCTCGAGTCGACAGCAGCAGCGGGTCCTTTGAGGGTGCTGTTGTGGTCACCACAGGCCTGTAGGAGGAAGATAGGGAAGGAAGTGAGGGTTGCTGTGTGGATATCACAGACGCTACACAGCCAAGTGCCTATTTTTAAGCGACAGTGGTATATTTTAGGCCAGGTCCACCCCATTTGTAGTCTTATCTCCATCTCCTGTCTGTGTTTCTTCTTTCATAATGGATCTTCCCTGTGTTTCAACATCATATTTGCATTTCCATTTGATGTTAAAAGAATCTTCATGCATGTGCACGTCCTAGTGAGTTGATCTTAGCTGTCTGATTTATCCTTATGAAATAGTACCCTACTGAACCATTTCAAAGCCTGGGCTGTCTATACTGAAATGCTAATTTTTGAGTAGGACACAAGATAAGGACAGTATCCCATGTGCATCTAGCCTTTGCTCTGTATGTGCGTGGGCATTTTGTACTCAGGGTTGAACCCAGTACTTTTGCACAGAACTATATCCCCATCCTTTAGAAACATTTTTTTTACTTGTCTTTCTAAGTTGCCCAGGCTGGGGTTGAACTAGTCACCCTCTTGCCTCAGCCTCAGTCTGTGCTGCTTTTTTAATGGAGGTATTTGTGTGTAAAGCATCTTGTATTATGGTCTAAGAAACTACCCCCAGAGAGCACTGGACTAGCTTAAGCTCATACAGCACATGTCATGGTAGAGCCAGAACTGGATCAGGCTGGCTTCCCCTTCCGGCCAGTTCACTCCTCACCATGCTGCTGCTTGTGTGTCCAGCGGTCCAGTAAGTATTGGACATCATGAGATTAAAGGATTAACCCCTTGAAAGCAAGGGGAGTGGGAACGGACCCCAAATCCCGTCACCTGCCCTCTAATTCCCTGAAAAGAAGAGAATAGGATGATTGTTTTATCAGGAAGGTTAATAACTTTGGGCGATAGGGGCTGGGAATGTAGCTCAGTTGTAGAGCAATAACTTCATTTTAATGCCCAACATCATGTGTATGTTATAAACAATATATGTTTGATATCAATATTTATAAACTATAAAATATATGTAACATATGTAGTTATATATGATCAAATGTTGACCATGTGCCTCAAATGCTAACATATCTATTATCGCATTGTTATTTGTGGGTTTTTTTTTATCATTAAAGCCTTACAACTCTCCTATCACCATTTTATAGATGAGTAAACTGAGGTTTGGCATCATTAGGAACACCATCCAAAGTCCCATACTTTGCAGGTGAAGAGTGGGTATTCGAATCCAGACCTGGCATTCTTGAACTTGCGTTCTCTTTCGTCAGGAGCAATGCCAGGTGGAGGAGGTGGGCCAGGGCAGGAGGAAGGGGTGTGGTACTCAGCTCAGGAAGCCTGATGGATGGCACCGCCTTTTCCAGCAGCGTGAGGCAAGCCTTAGGGAAAGAACATGAGCTATTGTTGTGCACCTTTTTTTAAATGGGTGGGTTGTTTTTATAAAGTTTTATGAACAGGAAACTGAAGCAAAATGCTGACCCCTTTGGTTTTTGGGCCCTGCCAGCATCGTTTTCATATGTACTTTTGAATTTTGATGACAGACACTTCCTGTAACACTCCTGAGGTAAAGCAGAAGAAGACACCCCAAACTGCACTTCCTAACAGCAGACACCAGAGGAGGAGTTAGACTTCCACATCTTTCCTGTAACTCCATGGGGCAGAGTTAGACCCATCCCCACCCAGGAGTCAAACATAATTCCTTCAGTAACCCAGGCAATCTGCTAAACATTTTCCCTTTAAAATACTCTAGACAGTGTGCTTCACTTGTGGAAAGCCTCTGACATACGTTAAAACAGGTCATGCTGTGCAAAGAAAAATAGATTGTGTAGCCTTCCTCCCCTAATGGTAAAAGCCCAGCCTTCCCAGTGCTGCTTCTCTGGGAAGATGACTTCATCTCCAAGTATGTGATCCTATCTGTTGTGTACCATGAATGTATACACCAGCATCTCAAGCATCTGGCTAGCAACTTTGAAGATGCTGAAAGCCTGTTTTGTTCCTTCAGGGCATTTATTCACTGCTTACCCAGTGAAAGTTACGTCTTACTGCATTTTCCCTGCACCAGAGCCATCCTCGTACCTACCATTGAATTTGGTTTTTCCGAACCTGCAGGGGGTGCGGGGTTATTAAAGCTCAAGGAAGAGGCCACGTGGTGTTGGCTTACAATTTTAATTCTCTTACCTCTCTTTTCCCTCCCACTCACTGGCAGAGGAGCTTGGTGCACTGTGAACTGTCTCTAAGCCAGAGTGAGAAGCCCAAGCACCTCTGGTAAGACTGAGGCAAAGCATGGCTCCTTGGCAGAGTGGCTATCAGAGAAGTTCCCTTCTCCTCTCTGGCTTCCTTGGACAAAAAACTACATCATGCCAGGTGCATTGGCTCAGGCTTCAGCCCAGTAGACCCATAATGCCAAGACTCGAGAGGCTGAGGCAGAGGGATACCTGCCAGTCTAGGCGACATAGTGAGCTCAAGGCTGGGCTGAACTGTGTGGTAAAACTCCATCTCAAAAATCCCCCAAAAAATTCTAAGTCAAAGGACCAGGAATATAGCTTAGTGGCAAAAGTCTTGCCTTGTGCAGGGACCTGGGTATGATTCCCAGCACCACTTTAAAAATGTCAAATCAAGGCTGAGCTACTCAGGAGGCTGAGGTGGAAGGCTGGCTTGAGCCCAGGAGGTTAAGGCCAGTCTGGGCAACACAGCAAGGCCTCCCCCACACAGAGACTCGGCAAGTCCGTAATTTCACATCCACTTGGACATCACATTAGCATCATGGATAGTCTAGCACAGACAGCAGGCAAAATCCACCCTACCCCAAGTCAAGGTCCACCTCAAGAGAACAGAATTTTAATACAAATAGCACTAGAGGAGCAGGGCAAACTGAAAGCGAAAAGAATTTTGCCGGGGGTAAAGTTTAACCTAGAATCAAAAACCTACAGAAGGACAAAGAATGGCAGGGAAAAAATGGAAACAAAGCTTCTATAAATGAGAGGAAGAAGGGTTAAAGGGAAGGGAGGAGAAAGGGGAAAGAAGAACTAAAGATATATTAGATACAGGCATAATTCTATACGGTGAAGGTGATACTGTGTATGGCAAATATGTACTAATAAAAAAACAGACCAGAAAGACCTACAGAAGGAATTAAGCGTCAGTTGCTGGGTAGGTGAAGAGCTGGGTAGAAATGGAAGCTCTCATTGCTGAGGGGGCTCCTCTGGCTTCGCTTTGCAGGAGCAGTCTCCAGCAGGGTTTGTGAGTTTTGGGCCCTTGAAGAAGCTAGAAATTAAGGATTATGTCTACCTGTCAACATCCCCAGCAGCTCCTGCTGGTATTGTATATGTGATTTCTTGGATCCATCCAATACATCCATCTTGTCTCCTCCTTCCGTGAAGTTTTCTCTGGGTTTGGCTTATCTGTGACATGTCATCTGATTGGTCCCATTTCCACTTCATCTTTATTGCAACAATTGTGGATCCTGCATCTTACACAGTGTGTGCTGACACATAAAAGGTCCCTGTGCCCTTCAGTCAGTGGAGACAAACAAATAGCATGGGTGGGACGAGTGTCGGGAGAAAGGTGTGCAGTGCGCACCCTAGCCTGACCTCGGATGAGAGAAGGAACTGGGCAAACCATCCGCAGGCTGCGCTTGATGTGTGAGAGCCAATGAACTAATCCAAATTGGGGGACGAGCGGGAGACCCATGCTTCTGTTCAGCCTCCTGTTGCCAAGGCTTTCGGTTTGATTGCAATGGCGGGCACATGCAAATTGGGTTTGCTGAGCTTAGTTTTGGATGTGAGATGAGAAAAAATCCAGATAAAGCAGAAGCTCCCTTAACTCAGCTCCCACTTAACCTAGGTTCTCAATTAACCCCCTCCCTCGAGTACCCATGCAAAACACACTCTGCCATTGGTGGAGAGGGCATTTCAGCCAGGGGCTGCTGCTCTGGAGCCCAGACCAGACGCTTTCTGCTCCCACCAGACGAGACATGTACTTGCCAGGGATCAAGCCTGTTTCTGCTGGTTTAACGCCTTCTGTAATTAAGGTCTTCTACCTGAACCCCTCTCTCCTCCCAAGCCTCAGGTCTTTTTTTTTTTTTTTTTTTTTTTAGGTAAACATCTCAAGCCAACTGCCCTCATGTCATTCTCTACAGCTAATTTTTTAAAAACTTAAATGCAGCTGTGCCCCCTGGCTCTGAAGATAAGCCTGGTTTTAATTGGAGCTCTGGGTAACCGATTGTAAATCCAGTCCCCAGTGCCAGAACATGTCTCCTGGTGGGTGGCTTAGTTAGTAGCTTACCTGGAGTGTGGACTTGCCTGTTTGCATGTCACCCCTAATGCACCCATGTGTGTGCAGCTGCTGTCCTGGCACACACGAGTCCCTCAGTGCACGTTGGTGTGAAAGAACAAATACGCAGCTCCATACGCCCATTATGGGTTTTGTTTGATGCTGCAGCCCTTGAGTTAATTACCCCTAGGAACCTCTGGCCTATAGATCTGCGCTCACAGTGTTTCTGATGGGAAGAGGGGAGGGCAGGGAGGAGCACGCTTATTAGCTGAGTTGCTCATAATTCTAATTCAACATACTGCGCTACTGAAACAATGCTTTTGGGCAGTACTGGTAACACATACAAATTTCTGGGCTCCACTGCTGAAGATTCCAATTCAAGTGATCCAAAGTAGGGGCCAGTGACATAGATTTAAGAAGCTTCTCCATCAGTTTTATGATAAGTGGCCTGGGAAAATGTTGTCCCCAAGGTCAAGCCAGGTTTTTAAATGGAGCCCAGATGCTATTTGTCATTGGTATCCTGGAGTGAGTGGTCACATCCTTAAAGGAGAGTAATAAAAGTGTCTGATTATAGATATCATCAGTGCTCCATTTGTGCAGTTTTTACTGGTCTTCAAGTAAATCACATTCCTCATATCTCAGAATCCCTTACCAGATCTTCTTCAGGTTTTCCCTGCCCCACACTGGACCAAATCTAAAACCAAGGGAATTAGACGCTATAGCTCAGTGGCACAGCACCTGCCTGGCCAACACGAGTCACAGCTCTAAGATTTGAGGCATGGCAGAGGGTCTCCTGGCCATTCCTGCCATCAGTTAGTCTAAAAGGAGCTCATGCCCAGCACTGGGCTTGCAGAACACAACGTGACCCCTCTCAGCACAGGCGAAATCACAGCACTGTGCTTGGCTCCAGTCCTGGAAGTGCAGAACAGACTCTTACTCCGTCTGCAGGCCTCTGGCTTGTGGGGCACCCTGCCCGGCTGTGAGGTGTTCTGTGGGATTATGACTGGTGCTGCCGAAGGCGAGTTTTGAAGGCACTTTGTGCAGTCACTCTGAGTGGAGCAGCCTGTTAGGGTTGTTCCCGAGCCCATAAACACATTGGAACAGAGCAGGATGGAAGCACTGAGCTCTGGGTTGTTTGGCTGGACAGCACTGCAGGGCTGGACTGACTCCTCTCAGCTGTGACTCCGGGGATGTGCTTCAGAACCCTCTTCTGCGCAGCCTGATTTCTGCCAGTCTTTGGTTACACACATGCCTGGTTAGAGCCCAGACAGACTGCCCAACCCCAGATCAGTTAATAGTAGAGCTGTACATTGCACAGGAAAGAAGTTCTGAAGTTTGGGCACAAGGTGTAAATTGCATGAGGTCAAAAATACACTTGAAAGTTTTTTAAATATCCCAAGGACCACATATGTGGTTTATATGTACCCAAAATTACCAGCCTGAGTTCACAGACTTTATTGTACCAAAAATATATGTTCCTAAACAGCAGAATTCTGTTCAGAGTGGTGAGGCATTCAGGCTGTGAGAAGCTTGGAAGAATCAGACTACTCAAGGGGACTCCATATGCTCATCTGGCCTTTGATACTCATTTTGGAGTTCCTGCCCTTTTGCAGCATAAATCCTTGTGGGTCATTAGCAGTCTATTTCTTGGTCTCTCTCTCCATAAATAGGAAATTTGCTATGTATATTCATTGATGTTTATGGTTCTTATGTGTATATTTTGTGATGCTAGAGATGTAATACAGGGCCTTTGTACTGAGCTACATTGCCTATTTTTTTTATTTATTTATTTAGAGAAAGGGCTTTTGCTAAAGTGCTAAGTTACCTAGGCAAGAGCTGAACTTTTAGTCCTTCTGCGTTAGCCTCCCAGAGTACTGAGATTACTGGCGCATATACCATGCTTGACTTGATTCTAATACTCTGTGTGTGTGTGTGTGTGTGTGTGTGTGTGTGTGTGTGTGTGTTACTGGGGATTGAATCTAGGGCCTTAACACTAAGCTACAAACTACACCCCCAACCTTTTAAAAATTATTTTATTTATTTGAAAGTAACCTTAGCACTGGGGAGGCCAAGGCATGAGAGTCGCCACCAGTTCGAGGCCAGCCTGGGCTATACAGTGACACACTGTCTCAAAAACAATTTAAAAAGCAAAACTTTTTTTAAAAAAAATTTAAGACAACATATTTCCCATCCCTGAGATACAGTAGACACCTACAGTTTAAAGGAGGAGATGTTTGATTTGGCTCAGGGTTTTAGAAGATTCAAGCTGTGGTTGGTTGGCTCCAACACAAACAGGGCAGAGCACAGCACAGATGCTTGTTAGTTCATCAGGTAGGCAGAGCGAGGGAACAGTGCCAGAAAGAAAGCAGCAAGGTATCAGAATAGTCCCCACAGTCACACCTCCTTGACCTCTCATGCACACCCAGAAGTGTGCTTTACTAGTCCCCTAAGAGATCGCCAAGCCAGTCAAGTTGACAGTCCATTTTATGCATCACAGACAGAATCACTCTGAGTGGATAAACCCAGGTTATGTTTGAATTTGTGATCTGTCTTCCAGAGTGCTGGGATTACAAGCATGTGTCCATCATGTAGCTGTCATACCTCTTAAGAAGGTAAAAAATTTACAAACAAAAAACACTTTTGTGTGTATTTTAAGAGAAAAATGCAAGCTGGACAGACTGGTACACACTTATAATCCCAGCTATTTAGGAGGCTGAAGCTGGAGGGTTGAATTTGAGCCCAGCCTGAGCCACTTGGTGACTTAGTAAGACCCTGTTTCAGAATGCACAGACCTAAGGCTCAGGCTGGAGTGCACCTCAGTGAGCAGCCCAGTCCCAGGCTGCAGGGTTTGCCAGGTAACTTTCCCCTTCCTCAGGTGCTGTAGGTATGTTTTCTAGCTGGAGAACCAGGCCCAGAGAGCTCCTTGGGGATCAGTCTGTCCCTTTGTGGCCCGTGTATTCTAGTGGAGACGATGAATCTGTGATGTGGGAAGAAAAGGAAAAGGAAGAGAAAGGAAGTGCTCTGGGTACTGCAGCGCAGGGCCTGGGTAGCCAGACAAGCCCCCAGGGGGTCACTGCCTCCTCACCCCATTTTGGCTGCTTGGTTAATTGGGCCGCTGTGGTTGGCAGCCCTTGGAGACGAAGTTCTCTGCGAGCTTGTGGGAGGTACAAGTTCACTCCAGAGCGCTCACCCACACAGCTCAGGCTGAAAGGGTTCATCTGTATTTTTGACTTATCACTGGGATAAACCAAGGTTCTGAAGTGCTCATTTCCCTCCATACTTCTTCCCCAGCTTCACCTTTTGTATTTGAGGACATGCTGTCTTCGCTCTGGGTTGAGGCTTATTCATCTACATGTGGTCAATAGCAGGCTGCTAACTGGCACAGGTCTTCCTGCTTCCAAAGGCAGCCTGGGCACCAGCAGGGCAGGACAGGGGTGAACTGATGCCAGGCTGTGGGCTTGATACCGGGGCTGAAAGAGCTATGTGTTATAGGTTTCCTGTCTGGAAAATAGGAATTGTTGGGTTCTGACCTCAGCTGGAAGCAGAGGCCACTGAAATTAGGCACTAGATGTCTCCATCTTCACAAGCCCCCCGCCAGTCCCAAGAAGTAAAAACAAGAATCAGTGTCTCCCAGACCACCACGATGGTTTTCACAGGAGGAAAAACTCAACATGCAAATCACAGAACAACTTAGGAGATGATAACTTTACTATTTAAAAAAAATTTCTAATTTCCCAAGTGATACATATAAATACATCTTTCTGGTAAAAAAAAAAATTAAAAGTATTAACTCTTAAGTTCTAAGTCCCCTGTGTCCACTAGCTCTGATAACCTTTTATCCGAGGTGGTCTTCCACAGCCACAAGGGAATGGGTAAAACGTGGATTCTTCCAAGCAGTAATTGATGCTATTTACCTACAAATATGTCTCTATAGAAAAATGTATGGTACTGTTTTCTAGCTGTGTTTTAAACAAATGGCCTTGTACCAAGCTGGGTCTGGTGTGATTCCAGCACTTTGGGAGGCTGAGACAGGAGGATGGCAAGTTCAGGCTTGGCCTGGACAATTTAATGGCGTAGGGAGGTCCTGTGTCAAATGAATAAATGAGTAAATAATAATAAATAAAGGCCTGGGGAAGTAGCTCAGTACGAAGGCCCTGAGTGTACTCCCCAGTCCTGCCCCCAGCCCCCACTTATCCTACTCACAGTTTCTTTATTTTGGTGCTGGGGATTGAACCTAGAGCCTCACCCTTGCTAAACACCAGCTCTACCACTGAGCGATTCCCTCCGGCTTTTTCAGTTATTTTTCATCTGTGCCGGATACATTGGCGGTCTTTCCATGCCACACCCATACTTCCATCTCCTTCCTGTGTGGTACCCATAGTGAGGAAAATTTATTTAAGCACTCCCGTTGTTTCCAGTTTTGCTGCTCCTATCAGACGGGACTGCAACACGCAGCGGTGGGCATTCACGCTGTCAGTTTCTCCAGAAAGAACACCTGGAAGCGCAGTAGTGCAGCCTTACTGCCCGGTCCTAGACTAGGGGCAGGCTCCTGTCCAGTTGCCATTCTGAGTGGCAGGCAGCCTTTGCCCCTCCCGGCCGGGTGGGGTTTTTGTTTTTTGGTTTTTTTTCTTGCAGAGTTGGTGGTGGGGAATTGGAGGGGACTCTGCAGGTGGTGAAAATGTTTTTTATTCCTATTGTGGAGGTGGTTACCATAGTGTTTATATTTGATGGAACCTCGCGAACTACCCATTTCAAATCGGTGCATTTTACAGTTTGTACTGTTTTCACAACGGGGACGTTCTTTAGAAAAAAAAAACAAAACATTTTTTTGGCCAGGCTTACACCTGCAACACGTATAATGCCAGCTCTCGGGAGGCTGAGGCAGGAGGACGACTAAGAGTTTGAGGCCTGCCTGGCCTACTTACTAAACTTCACAGCGAGCACTTTTTTTAAAAAACAAATTTAAAAAAACAGACTGACCTGGGAGTAAAGCTAGAATAGCCTCTCTTTTTAACACGCAGGTCTGAAGGCGCTGTGCTCCGCTCGCGCCCGCCTCCCGCCGGCGCCGCCCCC
>PVLA01002253.1:138027-282082 GCA_004027455.1 Hydrochoerus hydrochaeris | reverse complement strand
TATTTGCTTGTCATTAACACCATTTCACTTGAAAGAATAAATAACAGACAAACTACCCTGATTCAGATTTGTGTTAACAGATATGTTCTCAACATCTACAAAATCTACTTCAGGGATAGTAACCAGCATGGGAAGCACAAGTCAGCCATGCTACCTCTGGAATATTTATAGGAGACACTCAGGAGGCCACAGACCACAGAATAGAGACTGCTCTCATTTGGGCTCACCAACCCCTGACTTCAGCACTGCTGTGCTTCCTGTGAGTGGCGGCAGGAACGAGTTTGGGCAGCTCTGCTGGCCCGCGCAGATTCAAGCTGGTGCAAAATTGGCGAGTCACTGTGAAAACACTGTATCCCGTAATTCTTAGTTGTTTCAGTTGTAGTCTCGAAGCATTTGACGAGCTTTTTTATGTTTTAATTTCTTCCTGTGTCAAGAGGATCCATCTCCTTCTGTCTGGGTCTCTCCAGGGTGTTTTATTCTGGTAAATGAGTTGTTTCTCCCAGGAGGCTTTGTATTTTGTTGCTCACTGATTGGCTATCTTGTCTTCTTCCTCTATTGTTAGATTTTTTGATGGTAACCATTCTTTCTAAGATAAAATGGTGTCTTGGTGTAGTTTTAATCTGCATTTCCCTGATTTCCAGAAGAAATAATGACTTTTCCCATGTTTTTATTGGACATTTGTACTTCTAAGAAGTTTGATTTCATTTCTGTTTCCCATTATTTGATTGAGTTTTCTTTGGTAGGTCTATACTCTTGATGCTTTTATGCATGTATTTCTATCCTTTCTGATTAGAGGGAAAAACAAAACTTAGCAAGACAAAACAAAACAAATTCCTATAAAAACATGAAAACAAAAATTGGTATAAAACCACAGTAGAAGGTGATCTACAATGATTACTGTGTTGTTTCTTATTATCTTCAATAGAATGTCTATATCATCAGGCATAATTGAATATAGCAGTATAATTGAGTATAGCAGTAAATAACAATATTAGTAAAATAAAACATTGTAGACAGCATAAAATTTCAAAGGCAGGTAATAATCAAACCAGAGTGGATATTCTAGTGGATCTTGTCATCTTAAGTGCAGTTGCCTATACTCTCAGACTTGATACTATCAATCACAACAGCTATGAACAAAATCTATCAATACAAAACAGCGATCTAACAAACCAGATTCAATTACAATCAGTCATGGTAAAACAGTATAGGTTATATGCTTATACAAAAAATTTTTAATAAGATGAGACACCAGTTGTTGATTCTGGGAGTACTTTCTGTGCAGTTTGATTTTTGTTCATGAAGTCTCTGCCTACTGCTATGCCTTCAAGATTTCTACCTACTATGTCTTCCAATAGATTTAGTGTTTCTGTTTTAATATTTAGATTTTTTGATCCATTTTGACTTTAGTTTAGTGTATGATGATAAACATGGGACTAGTTTTAGTTTTCAGCATATGGAAAACCAGTTTTTCCAGCACCACTTATTAAAGAGGCTATCTTTCTTCTAGTGAATTTGTCTCCTTTGTCAAAGATATGTTTGAAGTTGTGGTCATGTCTTCTATTTTATTCCATTGAACTTCATTTCTGTTTTTAATTCCAGTATCATGTTAATTTTATAATAGTAGCTTTGTAATGTAAGTTGAAGTGAGGGATTGTGATGCCTCCTGCCTTGCCTTTGTTGCCCAGAATTGCCTTTGTTATTCTAGGTCTCTTCTGGTCCCATATGAATTTTAAGAATGGTTGCTCTAGATGTGTGAGGTATGCTAAGGGTATTTTGATTGGAATTGCATTAAATCTATATAAAAATTTAGGGAGAATTGCCATTTTCACAGTGTTTATTCTTCTTATCCATGAATAAGGGATGTCTTTCCATTTTCTGATATCTTCAATTTCTTTTTTCAGAGTAGTGGAATTTTCACTAAATAGACTCTTACTTCCTTTGTTAGGCTGATTCCTAAGTATTTCATTTTTTTTTTTTGGATGCTATTATGAAGGGTGTGCTTTCTTTTATTTTTCTCAGTGAGTTTGTTGTTTGTGTACAGGAATGCTATTGATTTTTGAGTGTTTGTAACCAGATACATTACTGAATTTGGTTATTACTTCTAGAAGTCTTTCAATGGAGTTTGGGGGTCTTCTATGTAGAGTACTATGTCATCTACAAATAATGATAATATAACTTCTCCCTTTCCTGTACTTATTCCTTTTATTTCTCTCTCTTGTCTAATTGTTCTGGGTAATATTTCAAACACTATATTGAATATCAGTGGTGATAATGGGCATCCTTGTCTTCCTGATTTTAGAATTAAAAATTTCAATTTTTGATCATTTGATATGATGCTGGCTGTTAGTTTGTCATAGATGGCTTTTATCAGATTGAGGTAAATCCCATCTATTCTGATTTTATGTAGGGATTTAATCATGAATAAGTGTTGGACTTTGTTTCTGCACCTATTGAAATGATCATGCAATTCTTATCTTTGGCTCTATTGATATGGTGTATCATGTTTATTGATTTGTGTATGATAAACCATCCCTGCATTCCCACTTGGTTGTGTTGTATAATCTTCTTGATGACTTGCTTTTTTCTGTTTGCCAGCATTTTATTGAGAATTTTTGCATCAGTGCTCATTAGTGAGATTGGCCTGTAGTTCTCTTTTCTGGATGGATCTTTCTCTAGTTTTAGTATTAAGGTAATACTTGCTTCCAGGAATGAGTTACAGAGAACTGCTTCCCTTTCAATTTCATTGAAAAGTTTGAGGAATGTTGGATTTAAAGTCTTCCTTGAATTTGTTGTAGAATTCTGCAGTGAGTCCATCAGGAACAGAGCTTTTTCTTGTTGGTAAGTTTCTAATTACATTTTCAATTTCATTAATTGAAATTGGGTTATTCAGCAGATTTACATCTTCAGTCAGCTTTGGCAATTCATAAATTTCTAGTAATCTGTCCATTTCTTCTGCATTATCAAGCTTATGATAGTAAAGGTTTTCAAAACAGATATTGAAGATCTTCCGTATTTCCACAGGGTCTGTAGTGATTTTGTTCTTTTCATTCCTTATTGTATGAATTTGAGTTTTTTCTTTCCTTTTATTATTAAGGTTGGCTAATGGCTTATCAATTTTATTTATTCTTTCAAAGAAACAATTCTTTGATTTGTTAATTCTTTTTATTCTTTTCTTAGTCTCTATTGCATTGATTTCTGCTCTTATCTTAATAATTTCCTTCCTTCTTTGGGCTTTGGGCTTGACTTATTTTTTAGATGTTTGAGGTGTAGCATCAAGTCATTTATTTGTATTCTTTCTGTTTTACTCATATGGGAATTCACCACAAAAAATTTCTCTCTAATGACTGCTTTCATTGTATCCCACAGGTTCCAGTAAGTTATATTTGTATTTAGTTTGCTTGTGTATTGTGTTTAATTTCTTCTTTAACTTTCTCTGTGATCCACTGTATGTTCAGGAGTGTATTATTTAATTTCTATGTGTTACAGAGTTTTTTCAGTTTCTTTGTCATTAATTTCTAGTTTCATGGCACTATGATCAGATAATGTGCATGGGATAACTTTGATTCTTTTCCATTTACTTAAGCATAGTATATAATCTATTTTAGAGAATGTGCCATGTGCAGCTGAGAAGAATGTATATTCTGATGTTGTTGGGTGGAACACTCTGTATATGTCTGCTAAGTCCATTTGTTCACAAGTTTGATTCAGTTTTGTTATTTCTTTGCTGATTTTCTGTTTAGTCAGTCTCTCACTTTGTGTTAATGGAGTGTTAAGGTCTCCAGTTATAACTGTGTTATTGTTTATTTGATTTTTCTTTTCTATTAATATTTGTTTTATATAGCTGGGTACTCCCAATTTAGGATATATTTAGGATTGTTGTCTCTTCCTCTTGAAGTTTTCCCCTAAAAAGTATGTATTGACCTTTTTTTTTATCTCTTCTAAGCATTCTTGGTTTGAAGTTCACATTGTCTGCAAACAGAATAGCTACCCCTGCTTTTGGGGGGTTTCCTGTTGCATGAAGATTTGTTTTCCACCCTTTGACTTTCAATCTATTAATTTCCTTTTGAGTTATATAGGTTTCTTAGTATGAAGCATATGGTTGGATGTTGTTTCTTGATCATTTCTTCCAGTCTGTTTCTTTTAATTGGTGAATTGAGGCCATTTACATTAGTGGTTAAAACTGATATATATTGGCTTATTTTTGTCATGTTATCTTTCTGCTGTTGGTTCTTTACCTTCCCCCTCTGTTTCATTGTTTGCCTTGCTTAGTGTTTATTTTTTTGTTGTTGGTGGTGTTCTAGAAGTTGCAGTTATTTTTATGTCTATCTAGAATATCTTTCAGTATTCTTGGCAAGCTTGGTTTGGTGGTCATGAAGTTCTTCACCTTTCTTTGTCATGGATGTGTCTTATTTCTCCATAAATTTTAAAGGATAGTTTTGCAGAGTACATCAATCTGGGTTGGAAGCCATTTTCCTTTAGGATTTGAAATGCTGCACTCCATGCTGTTCTTGACTTTATTGCTTGTATTGAGAAATCTGCTCTGACTCTGATGGGCTTTCCTTTGTAGGTAATATGTCTCTTTTCTTTAATGGCTTTTAATATTCTGTTCTTATGTTGAATTTCTGGGATGTTGATTATTATATGTCTGCATGTAGTTTATTTTCATTATGGCTAATTGGAGTTTGGTATGTTTCACTTATCTCCAAGTCAATTTCCTTTTACATGTTTGGGAAATTTTTGACTATTACTTCTGTAAATAGACTTTTTATATCATTTGTGTTGTCACTTTCTTTTTCATTTACACCTATCGATATAATGTTGTTTTTCTTTGTATCATCTTGCAACTGTTCAATTATTATTTCCTGATTCCTTGTTCCTTTTAAAAGATCTTTCCTTTCTTGTTCACTAGCTGAAATCTTGTCTTCGAGGACTGAAAAATCTATCTTCAGATTCATTCAGGTAGTTTTGCCAGCTTTTGATGGAATTTTTTATTTCCTGGATATCTCTTTGAATCTGTTTCATGTATTCTCTTTCTTATATTGTTTATTCAAAGTTTCCATCTTTTAGCAGTGCTCCTCAATTGTTTAACTATGTCTTCTTTGATGTGTTCAGCATTTATTTTATTACATTTATCAATTCTTCTTTTACATGGGAGATTATTTCTGATCTGAGTTCCTTTACAGCTTCATAGAGTTGTTTCTTTACTTCAGTTGTTATCATTTCTGAAGTTTCAGATGTATGTGCTACACTTTCTTCTATGTCCATGTCTCCTAGGCTTGTTTTTTATGGGCAAAAGGTTTGAGGTTGCATTTTGCACTTTCATTTTATCACTTTCCTGTAGTTCTTTGGGGAAGCTGACTGCAAGTTCTCAGTTGCTTCCTGGGTTGAGAATGTATCTGCATGCAGAGAGTTTCCCTAGTTGAGTGGGGATCATTAGACAGGCCTTATCATGTCCCTAGTTGAGTGGGGATCATTAGATAGGCCTTATCATGTCCCTAGTTGAGTGGGGATCATTAGACAGGTCTTACCATGGCCAATCAAAGGCTCCTGAAATGGTGGGAGTACACTAGGTGGACCTTATATCATTTGTGTTAGCACCTTCTTTTTCATTTATACCTATCTATCTAATGTTTTTCTTTGTATCATCTTGCAACTGAAGCTCCCCAACTACTTGAGGTTGTTGGGCAGGACTCTACCAGGTTTTGAGTGGTATACAAGGCTGAACAGCTACATGGAGTATACTATGTAGGCCTTCAGCTCATGCCACATGGTGTACCAAAGCTTCCCATCTGTTTGGGGATGCTGGGTGGTATCCTACCAGGTTCCAAGCGAGGTGCAGAGATTGCACAGCTAGGTGGAGTTTGCTGTGCAAGCCTTCTGCTCTCACCACTCAACATTGGAGGTATATATATATATATATATATATATATATATATAATCAGATCAGTGTGATTGGCGTATTTTTACCTCAGACATATATCATTTCCTCATGTTGAAAACATTCAAAATTCTGTCTACTAGCTATTTTAAAGTATTCAATTAATTGTCATCAATTGTAGTCACCTTAATATGCAATGAAACGGTACTGTTATATATGAGTTCTTTATATATTCTGGATATTGAGTCTTTATCAGCTACATTGCTTACAAGCATTTTCTTCTAGTTTGAAGGCTGTTTTCATTTTGTTGGTTGTTTTCTTTGCTGTGTACAAACTTTTTTGTCTCCCCCCCTGCTTTTTAAACAAAAAGAACACAGGTATAAATTGTTTTAATACTGTCAAGGGAGAAATAAACTTTCCTGAAATTAATTATACAATTCAGAAAAGTCATATTTTTTGAGGGAGTAAATCCTAAAAATAATATCCTAATTCCAGAAAAGCCCATCATGGGACATCAAGAGATGTAATAGCTTTTGTTGTAAGAACACATGGTGTGAATAATGAAAGGAATAAACAAGAAAGCTAGAATTACATACACATCTCCAAGGGACATAACAAAGGGTTTGCCAGAGCCCAGACATAGCTTGCCAAAAATTAAAGGAAACAACTGTGTTGAAAATGTACAGAAAAACAGTGGAAGAAAAGGAACTCCCTGGTTTTAGGTGATATTTGGATGACTAAAATGTACTTTCCTGCTGAAAAAAATAACAATTGCAAATAGTTAGATGAATGCTAATGGGTTGATATGAAATACCATGAGTCTCTCAATTAATTAAATTTCTTCCTTATCACATAAGTTCTTTTATATCTAAAATGTTATATTTAGAAGTAATGTATACCTTTATAAAGAATTAGTTATGCAAAACAAACACAAATATCTCTTGAAAAGGTAGTTTGCCATATTTTTTAATTAATGACCTAATTTTAGGTTAATATAGTTTGCTAACAAAGGGCATGTATTGAATATAAGAAGCTAAAGATTTCAGAGCATTGCCAGTGAAGTTGCATATCTAAAGGTTAGGAAAGGGAAAGAGGGAGGAAAGAGAAAAAGAGGCCTAGTCAGGGAATCACAGAAAACATGGGCTATTATCAAATAACAAAGAGAAGAATAGAAAAATATCCTGAAAGAGATGAGGACACTGACATAGAAGAAAAGGAAGAATCCTATTATTTACATTTTAAAAAGAAAACTTCATTCTATTGTGTATATTGAAAATACCAGGACCAGCACAACGAAGTAAATGGGCCCAGGAAAAGAAGGAGAAAGGGAATCTCTAAGAGGGAAGTGAAATGAAACCCCAAGTAGCTAGCTAAGATCAAAAGAACAGATCCGATCACTCTATTAATTTTGGAGGGAAGGATCCTGTAACAGGCCCAGCACCAGTTTTCCAAGACTGGACTACAGAATTGTTCTGAATCCCAGATTTAAATAAACCCCTTCTTGAAATGATGCCTGATTACGCACTCTCTAGTGATATGGAGAATACCCATACTGGGATCCTTCTCCGACTGCCTGCTGTGTAGAAGTCCCTTTGGACTCTTGGACCAAGACACTTTACCCCTGCTCCTCCCTCCCACACTGCTTTGGCAGATCACAGCCACTCTGGCCTCCTCTTGAGGTCTGTGTTACCAGCACAGTCAGCTTCCTTTTCTCTCAGGATCTCCCAGCCCTGGGCACTTACACTGCTTCTAAGGAGCCAAGTTCTCCTCCCCTTATGCTAGTGAGAGAGTCCAGATTGTTTCATTGTTTTCTCTGTGTCATGGACAGTTTCTCCAAATTCTCTGTAGCTTCTAATTTTCTTGTCAGTTTCTTCCTGATTCCCAGTAATGTACTTCTGCTTTTCTTTTCACCCTATTGTTATTTTCCAGTGTCTGGATTCTAGATCTCAGAGAGGCTAAACTTTGCTGCCAGTCACCACTCCACTATTTCCTCTATCATGTGATATCTTTACCCAGTCAATAATTAGGAAAATTTTTTTTAAAATACCAGGACTACAGTTCGTGAAAATTTTGTAAACTGATGTTATTTCACATGCTAATAACTAGAATGGTTCTAATCAAAATCTGGGCCTACCAAAGACATCAGAAAAAATACAATTTAAAACTTTTAAGAATAGATTTTATGAATTATACTGGCTTATTTTTAGTTATAGAGAGAGTTCTTTCTCTTTATGCCCTGCTAACTAAATTTAAACAGTGATATTAACTGCTTCGTGTATGCAAGATTCCTGTGAAACTTCTGCAGTTTAATAAGTAGCAAGTCCATTAGTATTTTGACATCTACTTTAGGCATTTTAAATGATGCCTGGAAACAGTAAGCTCTCTGCAGGAATCACTTCTGCTGTATATGCCAAAAGCTAGAAATATGATTTCTAACTGTCTTTAAGTCTGTTAGAAGTAAATCTTTTGTACTCTGTTAACTGAAAAGAATTTTTAAAAGTGATATAGACTACAGAAGAGGGGTACAAAATTTGTGTGTTCAGCAACCAATGGGAAAATGAATTAGATTAATAGTTCTTAACAAGGGATGGTTTTAACATGCAGGAAATATATGGAATATTGGAAGATGTTTCTTTTCACAACTATTGGAATTTAATGGGCAAAGATCAGAAAAGCTGTTAATCATCTTACACTAAACAAGACACACCTTTACCCAAACATCAATAGTATAAAAGTTGAGAAATACAAGTTCTGTATGGCTCAGGACTCATGAGAAAAAATTTCATCTGATTATTTAAATAGCTCTAGGTGGCATGATCGGGGTTCCTCAAAGACGCATGAAGTATTTTATGTAATTAGAAATGTTAGATGTAGGTCACTGACTCGATGTAATAAATAAGAGATCCATACCATGTTGGAACTTAGGCCGCTGGGAAACCAAGCAACCCCCTTGCTTCCCTGGTAAGCAGCTGTGGCTTAGGCAAGTGGCAGCCACCCCAGGGAGAGAACCAGCCAGGGTCTCCCGAGATCCACGCCATGTTGGAACTTAGGGTTCTGGGAAACCAAGCAACCTGCTTACCTCCCTGGTAAGCAGCCATGAGCCTACCAGCTCACAGGCTGAGAATCAAACATCCCAGCCCCAAACCCCTGTTAGCAAATGGGAGCCAGAGGTCTGAGCATCTCTTGGGAGGTTGACCATATACAATATAGCAAATAGGGGGGATTTCCTTCTACTATCTCTTTGAAGGCAAGTACTGTTCACTGTTTTGCTTTGCTTTGATTAATTGTATTGCTCTATTCAATATTCTGTTTTGATAAGTTCTATAATGTTCTGTATTTGGTTTGATTTTGCTATACCTGATTGAAAGAACAACTATTGTGAAGATAACGAGATATACTCTGGCACCTATTACTGTTATCCTGGTAACCTGTTGTGACATTCTGTACCAATTTCACTGCACTGTCTCAACTGGCTTTATTCTGTCTTGTTCTGTTTTATTTCACTATCTTCAAAATAATTTAAAAAATTTAAAAATAGTGGAATAGAATGAACCCCAACTTTTTAAAATTGGGGAAAGTCTTAACCATTGGGAAATTCTAGTTTAGATATTTAATTTCTTTGAAAATAAACTGTTAAATTTAGAAGAAATTTTCCCAAATAGTTGCATAAAGAGGAAACAAAAATGGAAAAATAATCTACTCTTTGCACTTAAATTCCATAAAGACCAAAACAGAAAATCTATGTTTACATATCATTCAAATATAATTTATCATTAATTTTTTTGCTATTAATTTTTCTGAATGTTATTTTCTTATTTGTATTTGCATAGGATTTGCATTTTTCAAAGATTTAAGTGTTATAATTTGTTACATTTTTGCCATGTATTATAATGAAAATTTTTTATTCATTAATTTTTAAAAAAATTATCAGTGCTTGAGTATAAAATTCCAAAGAACACTTGCAGTGCAAACTGCCTTCCAGAAACTCTATTTATGAATCAGAATGATAAGATTTATCCAAGTATTGTGTTGTAATATTTTTCTTCATTCCAATAACAATTTAGATTTTAAAGAATTAGCTAAGATGAACAAGAAGAAATTTTGAAGTCTCTTTTGACCTCCTAATAACCCTGATAAAAATGGAAAGTAAATTTATCTGATTGGGAAAAAAGGGGCCCATGCATATATATGGAGATTAAATTTTAAAAATTTGTCTGTTACTTGCTTATGCACTGAATAATATATATTTGAACACTACTATGAGGAAGGGAGGTAAATTGTATGTTTTCTTACTTTTTAGCTAAAAATGAAACCTTGGCATTACCTGCTGAATCTAAAACATCAGAAGTCGAAAAAACCACAGCACAGCACATAACAGGTAATTAGATCCTTATGTGGACATTGAGAAAAGAAACAACATATTTTTTCAAACAGTGAAAGATCTACAAACTTTATTTTTCAGTGAAGAGCCAGTAGAAAATTCATTTTGATCATAAACACAAGGCAATAGAATATTCTAGCTTTTTAATGTTTGAGAAAAGGACAGATAAAAACTGAACTATTAGATCATAAAACTGATATGCAATATGGAAGCTCTAGTTTTCATTCTAAATGAAATTTGTTACATCAACACTACAGTAGTTTTACCCTAAAATGTAATACTAAGGTTTTGGTATAGTGTATTCCTTTTATTAGAAGACCTGATACCATTTTTCATTGCTTCTTTACATCTGGTCAGTTTGGTAAAAATATTTTATATCCTTCACAAATCAATAGCTTCATAGCTATGAAAATACCCTGAAATAATTTAGAAACAAAGGTCTCTGAGAGATTAATAGGCCTAGTATATAGAATATATAATGTTTCAGTAAAAATACTTTAAATGCAGTATTTTCCCTTAGTTTATCAGTGTTTCCACAGTTTCTTGTCTCAGTGAGACTATCCAATCTAGTCCACTGGGGAGACATTAATCTCTAAAGCACAGGTCTTGCCAGAACCTTACCACCTTATCCAGCACTCCACCTTTGGCAAGAATTTCTCACAATTCACATTTAGCAAAGTGACTGCAATCTACTCTAAAGGTTTTCAATCTATAAGATTGCTAAAACTGGGATATTACTGATATTTTCTTGATACTAAATTTTTTGGACTTGTAACTGGTCAAGAAAATATAAGATTGATGGGGTAATAAAATAACTTGAAGAAACAGATTGAAGTACAGTATTTCTGACTGAGCAGAAGAGTGTGGTGCTACCTAAGAAAAAGAAAGAAACCTTCATCCTCACCTTCATAGCAAGAGGCAGAAGCTACTTAAGCTACCAAAACAATGCATTTGGATAAAATTCCTAGGTAATTTTCTGATTTCAATGTAATTTGTCAATACCAAGAAAAGCATAGACATGACCCAGGAGTTGACTCCAAGTCCTCTTCTGCTTCAAAGATTCTACCTGTTTCTCCAAGTTACATTTTCTTCTCTTGGCATAATGTCTGATGAGAGTCTACAGATATTTTAATTCTTTGCCAAACCCTCCTCAGAGTTTTCCACTTCAGAAATTCTTAGGCAATCACTGTAACTTATTCAGTATTGTGTTTATTTCATATCTTTATCCTGCAAAATTCTAGGATTTTCCAGCACACAATTTATTCCAGATTTCAGTAACTGTAGTTCATATATCTCAAAATCATTTACCTGAAGTGTTAATTGCTTTTCACCTAGCGGTTGGAACAAATTTGTGACTATTTAAACACTGATCATAGCCCAATTCCAAACAATTCAGATAGAGTGAAGTTTGAGAAATACATTTGATAATGTTGTAGCTCTCATTAAACCTTTTAACCCTGGTTTATTCTTTTATTTTCCCAGTCATTAGTTTGTTTAATAACCTATTGCCAAATGTGTATTTGTCACAAGCATTACATTAAGTCCTAGAGATAAAGAGAAGAAAAGATAAATTTTAAAAAATGATCTAATAAGTATTTTAATGAGTGTCAGTTTGGTGTGGTTTCTGTGGACCACATGGAAAGTGGGCCAAACCCAGAAATGATATACTGAGGAGGAAAGTCAACCCAGTGATTTGGGGCAATATGGGGAGTCCTTCACATTAAGAACTTGAGAAAAAAGTTCCTATATACGTATCAGTTACTAATTCTGAAGACCAACAAAATGTCTTATGATTTTTAGTTGCTTCATCATCTTATCTTGTTAACATTTTTATCTTTCAGTGACTCCTGAAACAGTTCCAAGAACCACTAAACCCACTGAATCTAGTACATTAGACATTTCTGAAACAACACTGGGTAATTCTAAGAGCTATCACTTTCTTACAAATCGAAACAAAACAGTAATAGAGTAAAATGGGAGGTTAAAGTCAGGACTTTAACCTCCCATTTCCTCCTTCTCCCTTCCCTTCTTTCTTTCCTTTCTACCTCTTCTCCCTTTACATTACTTTCTCCCTAATCTTATCTCTCTTTTCTCTCTCTTTTCTGGCAGTAATAACCTTTCCATTGCTTGAAGAGTTAACAACATTCCTGGGTCTTGGGAACTAATACTCTAGGCAGACATGAATGCTAGATGATAATAGCATGCCCTTTTTTAATAAGTCCCTTGGGTTGAACTGACAGAACTTTCAACCTCCAAATCTTGAAGGGGTGGGAGAAAAATTTAAATCTTAACTGTCTGAGCTTTCTGCTTAAATTGACTTTTGGAAGTCTTATGCATACTAAGTGTGCAAAGAAACCCCCCCATCATATGCTTGTAAAAATTTCAAATCACTTGTGTTATCTGCTGTTTCACCCAAGAGACTCTAACTTCTTTCATTGTTTGGTCTCTTCTCCTGAAGAAAAGGAGCAGTACCTGCACTTATGATGTTGATCTTCAGAAAATACACTTTTAAATTTTAACAGCTGTATAATTTTTCCAGGGAAAACTAGTTATTTCCACAAAAAGCACCAACTGCTCCTTGCACATGAGTCATGTTATGAAGTCATGAAGCATGTTATGTATGGTCATGGTTATGCCAAGAAATCAAATCCTCAGGCAAGGTGTTTCTAACTGCATTCTCTTTTAATTGCAGTTCTCAGTCAAAGGACCCCAGAATCATTGCAAACTATTCTGTTACCTAAGTTCGAATTGCCACAGAGCACTCTCGGTAAAAGTTATTAAACACTGCAACTTTATTATTGCTTTGGAATTTTATGCATGCTTTTTCAAGGTATTGGGGTAGTTCATTCAAATTCATCTTTTTACTAGAAAAAAAGGATGTGTTTCATAGAAAATAAGCTTCCCAACATCCAAGCCTTCAAACAATCTTTATTAGGATCCTAAAGAGTCTTTCCCTATGAAAACCCTACTTGTGAATTTTGTCTTTGGTGTCTATTTTTGTTTTATTGTTTTCATTCACAATCAGCATATCACTGAACAAACTGATATATTTCTAAAATGGTTTTGCTCAATCGTCTTTCTTGACAGATATTTCTGAAAATTCCTCTTTAGCATTTTTAGATATCATTGTGGATACAATATCAAAAGAATGAGATGTTCATATATAGATCCATGTAGTTAACAGATTCTACTTTAAAAAGCATTTAGGTGAAGCATTTGCTACTTCATATATATTTGATATTTAGTTTGAATTTAAATGAAATGTATTTGAGAAGACACACAAACATAGCTGAAGAAATTGAGAAACTAATTTGATAAAGATAAGGGAAAAAAGGGCAAATTCCTCATACTTAGTGGCTTGATTTTAAAGTTGAAAAAGAAAATTTATTTTAATAACTTGCACTGAAACACAGAAGAAATACTACTAAGATTCATTATTCATTCACATTGTTTGATGTAAAATAATTACCCTCTTGCATTTACTGTGTTTGGAAGCTTGATGCTTTAAGTTATTTTTTGCTATTACTTGCACCTCAGGTCATAACTGTGTGTTTGATTACAGCTCCAAAACGTCTTCCAGAATTTCCTGAAGCAAAAACATCCTTCCCTTTTGAGAAAACTGGGGTTAGCTTTGGTAATCAAAATACCTTATATCTGGTGTTATTATAGGTGGTGGAATGGGGATATAATTCAGCAATAGATCTTTGCCTAACATGGGTGGGGCCTTGAGCTTTATTCCCAGCATGTGAGTCATAGTTGCTCAATTCTGTAGGACATATTTACTAGGGTCCTAACTCTGAAAACCTCAATGAACTGATGAGTTAAATTAACTCCAGTAAACAGATAGTTGATTTAGTTTTAAAAAGAAGGAAAAGCTTTATTTGTTCGGATATTTTATAAATTTGATGATTTGTAAAAATCATCAGTCTATAGATTCTACATAATCCAGTTGACTTTTTTTCTGACCTTAAAATGTTAAGAGCAGGGCATAAACTCTGTTTTCACCCTTGTCACTAGTCAGATGTTCTATGCTAGTGCATATCGATTATCTGCTCAGTCTTTGATTACTTTTGATAGAATCCATATGAGCTTTATATTTCAGTCTTTTGGTAGCTACTTACATCATACCAGGAAGTTACTTCTGTCTTTTTATCCTCTTAAATATTCATTAAATTCTACTTTCTTCCAATATAGTAACAAGTGAAAAGTCATGGATGGCACCTACAGCTAAAACATCAGGAGATTCCAAAGTCGTGAAGCCTCAAACTGGTAATTGTATTCTTTTTTAAAAAAAGATTTTAAGAAGAATATTAATTATTCTTGTTTTTATTTTTATATGTTCCTTAACTGTCAAATGAAAAACCTATACTATGTTCTTAATACTTAGCTGGGTCTTATTTTTTCCAATACGTAATTAAAATGGTTTTGCCTTTGTTTTAAAAAAAATATGTTTTACCTTCTGGATACGTTCTTAGAATTCTGGCTAAAATAAACCATGAATTGGCTCATTGATTTTCTAGAGATCTTTTTTAGTGACATGAGAGCATTAACAAAATAAGAAGTACCATTCCAGTTCTGATTTAACAGTATATGTTTGATATTTGAGATTCAGCGGGAAAATGCTGCAGCCGGCCTGTAAATGCCAGGTAATTCCTGGATCCCAGGGGCTGTTCTTATCTGGATCGACCGTTAAACACGATTTACCATCATAAAATTTATTTTTCTTTGACATTTTCAGGATTTTTTTGCCATGTAACATTCTGTATTAAAAAAAAATCAGAATGAGTGTTCTCAAAAAGGTTTCTGTACTTTTTATACAAAAGACTATTTGAAAATTCTAACTTGCATACTGGTTATCAAATTCCTACATCATTTCAGTAGTTTTTGGCAATAGAGGAACAGGATATTTAAAGTTTGGAATATCCCAGGAAATCTGAGATGTGTAATCATTGAATATATTCTTCCTTGCTTTCAGCATGTTTGCCCTACTCTTTCATTAGTACTGTTTTGCAATGCCATTACTTAGAATTGCACTTCGTATAAACCTTCTATAAAGTATGTTTAAGTAGAGTTGATTGCTTTTGTTTTCCTTGCCAAATCTAATTTTCCATAACATATATAAGACAAATCATGAAAATGTGCTATATTGCTACATACCAGAATGTAAAATTATCTATAAATTTTTATTTAAAAGGATGTTAACCAGACTTTAGAAATATTTAAGTGGTTGTGACAATCACTCAGGAAAATGTCCATACTTCTGATAATGCAATAAAAGTGATTCTATTGGAAAGTTTCCAGCTCACTACAGAGATCTGTGTTGCTATAGGAGTTCTAGGAAAATTCTTAATACCTTCCATCCCTAGATGAATTGTCCATATGTTGGATCATTTCCCAAATGAAATAATATAATTTGTATTTGCTTGGCCATTTTCTTCTGAGAGAGATATGAATACATCATCATACTTATCCTTCCAAAGTTATTTTATGACAGTTATTTTCTTTTAATGAGATACATGAGATAACATATGAATATATGAGGAACAAAAGTTAGTTAGATGCATTCATTTCTTTCCTAATTTTCTCTACAACAATACACTCCAAGTTAAAAGTAAAATAATGTCATATATCTTGCTTTGGATTTTGATGAACAGATTTTGAAATAGAAAGAATTAAATGTTGTTCTTGGGGTGGCGTGCCTTGCAGGTAGATAAAAACCATCAAATGATCTTTAAAAAGCCAACTAGTCCTCGAAACTTATTTTTATCATGAATTTGATACTTGATCTGTAATTGTGGATTGAGACAGAGCTGGGTTAATAATTATCAGAACTTCAGTTTATCCACCTATAAAAGGAAATACTATACAAAATTTTCATCAGGTTATCTATTAGAAATTATGTATAAATCATTTCATATGATGCATAGCACACAAAGGATGGCCCAATAATATTTAGTAGCACTGACTCTTTCATTGACTGCTTCTTCTTCCCACCATACGGTTCATCTAAAATGTTCTGAATTGCTGCACACAATCATTACAACAATAAAATAATAATTATTTTATTAAATTATTTTTTAAAAGGAGGAGAGAGAAAATGTATCCTAATCTCAAATGTGTATGAGCATACTAAATGATCCATAGATCTTCATTTTGGTTGTGTAAAAACTTTTAAGAAGACTAGAAAATACACATGTAGTATTGCAGAGGTTCTGTAATCCTTGGAAATAACCTGATGTCTAGTAACTAATGACAGACATGTTAAATAGAATCAGAGAACCTCTCTGTTTAGTTACAGCGGCAGCCTGAATTAGTAGAGTAAGTTGAAGACCTGCACAGGCTCAGTGCATAGAATCATGCCACTGTCTACTTGTGTTTTTCATGGGCACCAGAGTAAAAGAAGCAGCATACACGTAAGGCATTTATCATCCCCCAGATTGAGGTGTGGCTATGATTTCTAAAGACTTTATATGACTTAGGCAGCTTGATGGAATGGAAATGAGCTGCTTGTTTCTGCCTTGATAATGCCATCAGTGTTAAGCTTCCTTAATGTACTTAATCATTTCCTCAAAAGACTATTATTTATTTTCCATTTCAAATGAAGAAAATATTCACAAACTCAAAATGACTCAGTGTATTTGTTTTCATCCTTAGGAAACTCTTTTGCCTATTTTCCCTCTAAAGTATCCAGACAAACTGAATTTTTATTCCAGTTTACCAAAGCTTATTACTAAAACTACTTCTTCCTGAGTAAGATTATTTTCCCTTGCAGCATAAATTGTTATCTTTTAGAGCTTTCCCTTGATGAAGCATCAAACTGGCAGATGGTCAGTCTCAGTCTTTTCATTCAAATCCACTCTGGGAGCTTCTTTAGGATGTCAGCCCTAATTATTTTCAGCATTAAATTCTTTCAGTACTTTGTAAAACTTTTAGTAACTTGAAACAAGCACTAAGATGTATGAATTAAAGAATTAAAAGCTGAAGTGAACAGCAAAGGGGTAGTATATTAGAAAGTTTTGGCCACAGGTGATTTACTTAGAGCAATTGAAATGAGGGAAACTGTATTTAGACCTCACCTCCTACCCGGTGAGGTGTTGATTAGCACAGAACTGGCCCACCCAACTAGATTAATCCTTAGAGAGGAAAAAGAGTAGGAATATTTACTGGTGTTGAAGCTTTGAGAGCAGGAAAATAGCTTTCAAGCATAGCAGATGGTTTATATATTCTACATGTCCTTTTAAGAGATTTATAGCATTAGTCTTTGATTTTATTTCATAAACATTTTCTTGCAAGCATTGCTCTCTCAAATTTCAGGCCAAATAGACGGATTTTTTGTTTTCCCATTAAATGAAGAAAACATTATTCATGTCTTTAAATAGTGCTGAGAATTATATGTTTGGTGGTATGTTTTTCCCTTAGTTATTTATTGTTTTACATTACTTTTTCATATTTTTTAATCCTATTTCCATGGTAGTATAAATATACAGCAACTATTTGTGTAGTAGAGGGAGAAATTTGTGTGCACACATTTGGGTATTATAAAATAATCAAAGGACATATTCATCCCCCAAGCAGGTGATTTATCCTTTTTTTTATGGTACCAGGGATCAAACTCATGAACTCGAGCTTGCCAGGCAAGCACTAGTGCCACTGAGTTAAACCCCTGGTTTATTTATCCTTTTAAAGAAAATCTTTTACATAGTTATTGATACTTAGGGAATTGGAATAAAATTATAAATTTTCAATTATTTGAAATGTTTTATATGCCATCACATACTTCCAGGGCAATATCAGGGCATTTTCACTGCGGAATTTGAACTTTCATTAGTTTCCAAAGTAAAAACAGACAACTGACAAAACATAATTAACAAATATGATTTTAGATTTTAGGAAGTTAGAGAGCAAGTATAGTGTCTCTATTTTTTTCTGAAAAAATCTGACAGTAAAATTTTGTTGTGATTTTAAATCATTTTTGTTTTTTTGAAATAAATTTATAGTGCTTTTTATAACCTTTGATTTAAACTACACATTTTACCTGCTGTGTTTGGTCCCATGTTCTGTAAATTCACTTGTAACTCTTGGATACTTACCAGGTATATGACTGGAAGTAGTGTTTTAGAAGCCAGGCCTAGCCATTTCAGGAACTTTGTTCTTGAGTAGATGTGCATTTACTGTGTTTTGTAAAAAAATCAAAAGCTATTGATTTTTTGAGAATGTTTCAGAGAATTCCATTTCAACACCACCCTGTCCTCTGACAACTATAACTTTGAAGTCAGAGACATTAACTCACGAATAAGTTGAGACAGTATGGTTCTCGAACTGTCCAAACAGTATCAAACAGAGTGAGTGGTATTTGTATGACTTTAGCAGGCTTTTTTTTTCTTTATCATTCAATTCTCAGGAACTATGGAAATAGAAATATCAGGACTAAGTTTGATGACAGATATGGTTTAATTATATTTGAGAAAATGTTTGGAAGTAAAAGTTCCCAACAATTGGAAACGACTGGAGGAGAGCTTCTTTCCCCCAAAAAATAATGTGAGAGAAGTTAGCAGCCTAGCTTGGACTCTCCAGAGTGAAAGGGAATTGTAGTTAAATAGTAAAATGAGGGTGAATGAATATTATCTCTTTGAAGAAAAATAAAGATTATAGGAAAATTGGTTCAATGTCAGTACATGGAACTGTGATTTGGGAGTTAGGGTAACATAAAGACAGCCATGACATTTTAAAAAAGCAATAGAATAAATTAAAAAGTCAAGTTATTCATAATTTCTTAGCTAGGATGAGAGTCTCAAATACAAGTTGATAAAGTTTACTGATTTCTTTAGAAGAAGACAGAGTTGACATTTCTGGGTTCATGATGTAAACCTGGCATGAAGCAAACCTAATATCAGAAACTGACAGCAATTTTTCCTTTAAAAGATTCATCATTACCATCTGACCTTTTAAAAATTGTACCTGGTGTGACTTCACATTAATTTAAAACTTTATATTTCAATATAATAGATACATTTTCACAATATGTGCCCATTTTAGCACAACTGTTCTGTTTTTAAAGATTATAAAGTAAGAGTTACCCTCATAAATTGAAATGTATTTCTACCTCATCAATACATGGTACAGTAAGCTGTTCTCTACGTTAGGATGTGTTAAACCATCTAGTATTATCTTTCTTAAAGTTTCAACTAACAGTGGTTTTGAGTCATTAAATTGTCGTTGAATTATAAGCAATCTCAAGAGTAAATTCTTCTGTGAACTCCCTCCTTTTTATTTCAGCCAACCTGAATGGGCAAGAAGAACAACATCTACCTCTTAACAGTTCCTTTGTTTTCTACCTCTCTTTACTGTAGTGACAGTTTGTTGTACATTAAAAAAAATGTGATACTGTTTTTTCTTCCAGGGTAAATGCTTATGTGAATATTCCTACATTAAAATAATTCAATATTTATGTTACATTTATTCTACTTTGTGTATTTTCACATAGAATACATACTTTAAATGTACCTAGATTGTAGAAGGACTCATAGCTCCATAGAGGAATAGAAAGAAAGCTCCCTCTAAATAAAATTATAGGAGAAATGGTGCCAAAAGAGAGTTCTGCTTCACCTTGCTGTTCCTAGTACTGCTGATTGGGTGGCAAATGTACTGAACTTGACATTCCAGTGTGTACTACAGCAAATTTCTCCAGTGCGGTAACCTTAACTTTATTATCTAGAAAATAGACATAACACTCCATTATCTGTAAAGTAAAGGCAATGCCTACCTCCCCTGTTTCTCAGAGATATTAATAAGATTGAATATAACAATATGCCATCTATGTGCAAGATATTAAGAGGCTAGCTTTTATTAACTTGTTTCCTTCTTTAGAAATCTCTTCCCAAGCTGCCACCTGACTATTTATGTGTATACTGGTTGAAGCTCTTTGAATTAGAGTTGGCATCACTTCACTATAAATACATAGCACTATGTTCATATCACTCTGAATGCCACTGCCAAGGCTTGCTACATAAAATTCTGCAACTCAGAACAAGAAAAACCTAAAGCTAATGGGAAAATGGTGTTTGCTAAAACAGCAGTGACAAGACCAGCAGCCAAAAGCCCAAACTGACTGACACCTTAGTGAAACTGTCCTTCAGCCATCATAAAATTATGCCATGAAATTCTTCAAAATTAATCAAAATTAACATCTCATGTTTTATTTTTTAAAGCAGCTTATGATGTTTTCTCAAGCCCTTCAACTTCAGCTGAGCCTGATATATCAGAGCCTCACACAGGTATACCCAGCCTTTCAATTAAGTTTTTAAATTCCAGGTTTCCTCAAATACCTTAATGTTTACTCCTCTTAGTTTCCACAGAATAAAAAGTTGTGCTCTCTAGAGCTTCACAGGGGAGTAGCACTTACATGTGTCAGGGAAATAAATTCTTTTCACACCTCCCATTGAATAATTATTTCATTACATTCATTAATAAATAATCTCTGTCACATAAGGGAGATGCAGATAGGCTGTGTTGCCACTAGGGGAAAGTAATATATGTGCTATCACTCTGTTGTTTGGAATATCCTTAAAATTTTAGTCTTAGAGAGTTTTCTGTAGAGCAATGTGTCATAAGTCTGCTTATTTTGAACCTCTTTCCCCCATCAGGGACATTTGGCAATGTCTAGAGGCACATCTGGTTGTCAGAATTTGGGGGAGGTGACATTGATGTTGCCAAACCCCTGCAGTGAAGAGGGCAGCTTCCCCAAAAGAAGAATTATTCAGCCCTAATTGTCATTCATGCTCAAATGTGAAATCCTGTTCTAGAGCATCACTTCATTCATTTGTTTATCATTGGCATTTATTTATAGATCCATTTAGAGTGAGTTTGACTTACTCCAGCAGTTCCTTTTAGCAAGTGTTTCTTAAGCATTTAAAAATTAGGTACTTATAAACTAGGAGTTTCAATGTAAGACTGATTTCTGTGAAATGTAAATATGAGTTTCATTTTTATATGCACAACCTTATTTCAATGCTATTTGTATCATGATAAACAAAAATGGATAATTTTAAACAGTAGATGATGAGAAAAAATTAAATCAAATGCTCATAATGAGTTAAGGTAATTGGGAAAAAGGAGAAAACTAGGAAAATCAGACTTTAAAAAGTTGAATGTATAAAACATTAGCATGTTTTCTGTATTTAAAGTATGCATGTTTTTAAAAGCGAGCTCATCTTCACCTCTTAATGAATCACTGATTTAAGAACATTGGTCAGCAATCCCTCAAGTGCTCTTGGTGTTTTTCCTCACACAAGACATAATTACTCATGAATTCGTATTTTATTCCTGGGGCCTCCTTTATAAATGTTGACATTTATTCCAACAGCAACAAGTGATCCTATTCTGGATTCTATCCCACCTAAAACTTCTAGAACTCTTGAACAGCCAAGGGCAACACTGGGTAATGTTTCTAACAGAAAAATTGTACTTTGTTTTCCATCAAACAAAAATCTATAATCCATGTGACTGACTTTTTTCTGAAAGGCTATTTCATCCCATCACATCTAATCCTTTATATACTTTCTGTTCCTGAGTACATATATGTATGCAGTTCTATGCAGGCATATTTTATATTCCATTTTGTGCATGAAGTGTGCATACATGTGTTTTTCTCTCTCTCAGTGAACTATAATAGATGGCATTTTCCTCACCCTTAAACTTGGGAAAAGCTTTGAAAACTGCATGAGCATCTTCATCACTCACACTCTGTCATTTCATGTGTTTGTGGCCTGCATTACCTCATGGTCATGTGTTGAGTCTGTCTGGCATCAGCTACTGAACAGTGATCATTATAGCTTTTTCTCCATTTAAAATTTTAACTTTATCCCCCAGTTTTCAAGGCAAATACTTTTTGCAGCTTTAATCCTGTATTTGTGGCATTTGCATTATACCATCTAAAAGCATGTTAAAATTCTTGAAGCATCTCATTTTAACTGGTATTACCTGGTGGGCTGGGATGTTTGTGTTTTCAGCTCCAAGTGAAGCACCATTTATTCCTCAAAAAGTGGAAACTTTTACCAGTCCTGCAATGAAACCTACAACACATGGTAACTAATGACATTTGCATAGTTTTGTGCTTTGAAAGTACAGGTAAAGTGACAAAACCAGTGAGTCATGTTGTCTTTTTCAAAATATTTTTAGTATTAAACATTTCCCCTTCTCTAGCAAGACATTCTTTAAAGAACTGAGCTATCTAATCTACTTACCTCTGGGATAATCCTTAAAGAATTCCTGTAATCCTGATGTCTATGAATTGTGGTCTATATATTTTGAAGAATAACTCTTCTCTATATTTCTTTCAATTTTGTCAACCAGAAAATAGCAGAATTATAACTGATAATTATTTTGAAATGTATTCTGTTTGATTGAACACATTTGGATATGATTTGATCAGTGTTTTACCCAGAGTAGTCTATGTGTAAATTGTACCAGGTAAACTCAGCAACCTTGAACATGAGGAAGAAAGGTTAGTAAAAGAGAGGCAACATAATTCGTATTTTACACAAAATTATTTGAAGAATAGAGTTGGTTAACTTCTGGACTTTCCAAAATATCTTATTTTGTGCTGTGCCCCTGCTAGTTAACCTTAGCCTTTTGAGTTCTTTAATGTACCTCATGTTCAGAAATACTTCAAAGGTGCTGCTTTTGTAGCCTGTTTAATGTATGAACGACATTGTCTTAAGGTCTCACGTAGAAATTGAATTCTCTTTGGCTCAGTCAACATTTATTTTTTATATACCACGTATAAAGCACAGTGTTGGAAATTTGGGGAGGACAAAGAAAAATAAAAAAGCTCTTGCCCTCAAGAAGTTTGTAAGTTTACAGGCATAGTCTGATTGACCCCTGAAAAATGTCATCTACAAAGCTGTGTTAAATCTTCTTCTTTCAGCTCCCCAGCAAACTCCATCTACCCCTTCCACACCTAAACGGCGTCCCAGACCCAAAACTCCAAGAACCAAACCTGGTAAATAAATGTCTCTTTAATTTTTCAGGATATTTATTTCTAAATAGATCATGTTCATCTCCTTCTAGTAAAAACTAAGTTACATGAATCCAGAGAATAATTTGAAAAAATTTTTAATTAAGTAATAATTAGATAATAATAAAAAAATCAAATATCAACAAGATTTTACTGCAAATCATCTTACATTTTTACATATCAACTTTTTAGTAAAACTAGAAGCAAGTTCTTTTGCCAGAGTATTTTAGAATGATATATATATATATATGAAATATCACTTTTTTGATGTGGATCTATTTGTAATATAAAAAGTTTCATAGGATGTGCTGTTATGACAACTTAAAATTACTTTCCAAAATTTTTACTCAGTTTCAGATGGGCAGGATTTACAAAGGTTTGTTCTGATTTTTTTGTTGGAGAATATTTTTATTTTATTTAAAATGGAAGAGTTTTTTTTTCTTTCATTGCCAGAAAGAACCATAAGTCCAGAGACAATTATATTTATACTTTCTAAAAACCCTGTGCTTACATAACTAATATTACATAATAATGATATCTGCTTGTCTGGTGTTATTTCATCTTACTGTGGAAAAATTAGTAGTCCAGCTTTTTTTACAGTGCCTCATTAGTAATTCTAAAGGCTCAGAGAGAACAGTACTGAGTCTCTCATAATCTACCAAGTCTGTTTTAGTTTGCTTGTCCTTTCATTAATAGATCAGAGCTCAGCACTCAGATATTGCCCTGTGCAGGCAGGACACACTGCTGGACCACTATTGCTTCATTGTTGTGTTATTTTTCTCTTGTTGCTGAGATAACGTACCTGACACCCAAAACTAAAGTGGAAAAGTTTTATCTGACTTACGGTTTGTAAGGGTTAGAGTTCATAATCAAGTGGCTCCCAGGCAGGGTGGCATTGCAGAGGACAAAGAGTTCATGGCAAGCAGAAAATAGCAAAGCAACAAGGGATGACCATGGCTTTTTCTATCCCTTATGTCTTATCCAGTCAACTTAAGGCAGGTAGCACTCAAAGCCTTAATCCTAGCTTTGTACCATGAATCATTTCGAGCATCACACACTCTAGACTATTGTGAAAAATCCCTACTTATGACTGCATGAGGCTTTGAAAGGACCTTTAGAGCAAGCCATAATTTTTGTCTTCTATGTACAAATACAAATCATTGTATTTGAAGCTAGGTCATTGTTATTATTTACCTCTTTTTTCAAGTAAGTCTGTCAAGTTCAACTTTAGATTTCATTTGAAAAAATGACTTTTTATTTTGGTGTTAGTGGGATATTTTTGAACTTTAAATCATAGAATTATATCTATCATTGAATATTAATTTTAAAAGATATTTCCCTCCCTGATGCTTGAAAACTTAGATGTAGCTGAGAAATATGGAATAAAGTACAAAATAAGGAGAATAGCTCTTTTAAAACATGGGTTAAAATTGCTGACTTTATTCTGAATAGCTAGTTACCATTTAGTGGTAATACCCTGCTAGGTTTAATATACTCCTAGAATGTTTCCTTCAAAACACATGAAAATTTATTAATGTATGTTCTTTAAATGTTTCTCTGTGAATGGAACATGAGATATTTCCAAAATCTTCCAAGTGGTGTGTTCATTTCATTTAACAGTTTAGATTTAGGTTTTTGTCTTGATGGTTTCAGACACTTTGAAATGCCTGTATACTAATTGGATATTTTGCTTTTGTTTTTTCAAACTGTCAGTAAAACACAGTTTTATTTCTTTGAAATGCAACATCCTTTAATCCTAGACATGACACATACTGCACCTGGTAATTACCTTGCTCTTTTTGCTTATATTCTAAAAAGAAGAGTTGAAAAATTATGTTTTTCAAGTCTTTGGAGCAAGAATTTCTGATTTGTATGTTAGTATTTGACATATTTTCCCATGGAAAGTACAGAAAAGTACTAAGATGATTTCATCATAACCAGCCCCTTGGATATTATCACAGCATTGCTGTGAGCTGTGGTAGATCATTATGTTCATGACCGTCACAGAGAAAGCATAGAAATGTAGCAGTGTGAGTGATTGAGGGCCCCCTTGTCTAAGACTGTAAAATAGTTTCCAGTACCAAAATCGACTGGAATTCTGATGACACTGAATAATAGCCTTTCAACTCAAAAGAGGAGAAGTGTTTCTGTCATCTAAGAATTCTTCCTTGTTTGGAGAAACTTCTCAGTTTGCAAGCTACAAGACCACAAAGGATTGTATGCTTCAAATGTGCCAAACTCTATAGCTGGGGCTGATTTCTGGACAGTGGCTTCTGTTTATCTATCAGGAGATTTTAATGGTGTTTTGGTGAAAAAGAGGATCTTTTTCCAGAAAGGATTTCTCTGTTTAACTAAGACCAGAAAATTCTCTATGTAAGGACTGTAGAAAATAATCAATGACCAAATATTCTCATATTCTATTAATCCAGTACTTGCACAGTGGACTTAGATGTTGATTGACCATGAGGAGCTTTTTCACAACTCATTGTTACTGTCATTTGAGTATTAAAACTTTAGCTCTGGGAAGAATATATTTTTCACTATAATATTTATTGGATTCCTAACTTGCATTTCCATTAATAGCATGTTTGCAAAGTAGGATAATTAAAGCAAGATATTTTCTGCTTAATCAGACATGATTTAGTTTTGCAATGAAGTGGCTAAGGAAGGAAAATGTAACTACTCAGAAAGAGAATTTTCATGATTCCCTTTAAAGAGGTAATATGATTGCCAGATATACGTGTCAGACTGCAAAAAATTAGGGGTTGGGCAAAGAGAGTGTAGTTGACTATGGGAAAGTTTTCTAGGTCAGAGAAATGGAATGAAAACTCCCACTTGACTAAAAAATCATAGTTCATAAAATCCAACAGCCTAGCAATTTAAATCAAACAATTCTGACAACTGTGTGTGAAAAAAATTTGACATATCTATTTAAAATCATTTTAGAAGACTTTGCTATAAGGCAATAACTATTATATTCATATATTTGTGTTGTGTTTTGCATAGAGGACTATTACTGAGTATTATCAAGAAATACTACTGCATGTTTGGTTTACTAAAGTTCTATAAATATTTCATTAATATAATTATTTCTGTTATTACAAAACAAAGTTGGGAGGCATAAAAACTTCTCCAAATGTTGAAAGTTTATACTGATACACTGAATTATTAATTTCAGTAGTTTCTAAGATTTCTGAAAGGAAAGTTATTTATTCATACAAATAAGGGTGGAAGAGTATTTCTTAACCATTCTAAGGTGTTTTGAGTAGGCAGACTTCTTTAAAGTGGAAAGATTTCTTTGGAAGCTGCTATGTTTATGTTCCTTTGATTTCTAAACTTTCTAATCTAAGAATAATTCACCCTTTGTCTCTAACAGCAAGCATAACCACTTCAGAATCCATACCTAAATCTACTCATCAAGGTGACCTTGAGTAATCCAATGCAACACTGAGTAGTGACTGGATCTGTGTAAACGATTGTTTGGGTTCTAGCCTTTTAAGTTGTATTTTGCTTATTTTTATTTTAGGTAAGACTCCTTTTGTAGTTCTGTAGAAGTTTTCTGGCCAAAGTTCATGAGAGCGCATAACCACCAAAAGCTTTTTGATTTGAAAATTTCGCCGCCTTTTCCCAGTCCTCTCCTCAGACTTTTATTTTTCCATTTCACATTCCATTTAACTTGCTTTTCTTCAGGTTTGCTTGGTGGTTAAGTCAGCACGTGAAAAAGCCACATCAGTTTGGGTCTGTTTTATAAGCCTAGTCCTGTACATTTTCCAGAAAACATAGCCACCCATCATCATGCCCTAATTTAACTACTTCATACCACAGGAAGTGTTTTCTTCATATCTTAACCTTTAAGATGGCAATGACATTTGGATTTTCAAATTTTTACTGGACCAAAAAATGAAAAATTCCTAATTTCATCTGCTTGTTTGACATAGCTTCTTAGGTGGTGGATAGGATTGTAAATTGTTCTTATACTTGTCACAAATCAAAGAGTATGTTATATTTGTTTTATACTGAGGTGGTGGCTTCATCATTATAGATCACTTTCAGTTTTGTTATGCATAACTTTATAACTTTATTCCTAACATTTGAAGACTATTTAATAAACAAGTCTTGTTATGATATGTACTTGTTCTTTGAAGTCTCAGAAGCTTGATCAGGAACTTAAAAGATAACGTAAAAAATTTTACTTACTTAGTCCACTTTTAGATGGAAATGTTATAGACATGAAAATTTTAGTTTCAAAAGAATTTTTTTGTTAGTTTCTATTTTCCAATGTGAATACTTTCTTGATATTTATTTATTTCATGTACTGGTATTTGTTCCCCCTTTTTCTTATAGAATATGAGGTACCCAAATTCTCATTCTTATCCTTCTCCTTCTGTCTTATACACAAAAACTCACACACAGAGAACTTTTACTTCTATGTCTAATTTAATATAATAAATCACCATACATTTCCATCCTCCTATTATAACCTGTTTCTGGACAAGCTTTCATGAAATCACAATTGCATGTGTGTGCACAGAATTGTATTCTGTTTCAATTACTGCCTTTTAGTTTTCATGTCTTATTCTTATATATTCTCACACAAATTTTTTCTTAGAAACAGACATGCTAGCAAATGATGCTGATTTTAGGAAGCACCTTGCTTTCAGAATAAATGAAAGATCTCTGCATTATTTGTCCTTGTGATTTCTCTTTATGCTGCTTTAAAAAGTAGTTCATTGTTATGAAGTGCCTGTCAAAACTATTGTTGCTATAGTTTCTCTTTAATTTGCTATTTTCTTCTCCCCAACATACCGTTCTCCCTAGTCCAGAAATATCAGTGATAACTCCTAATAAAGGTACTATCTGAAATGTATAGTCATAGAGTGATTTAAACTCTCTTAAGATGGTAAATTCTATATGAATTTCTGTAAGAAAAAAGGAATCTCTTTTTTCTATTTCAAAAATAGAATTCCTTCTGAATTTTCTTCTTTTATTCTGTAGCATAATAAGAAAAGTATTGGAATGAATTCATTCTTTTTCAAAAACCAAATGGATTTTAAAATCAAACCACATTTTATTTCACATAAAGTATAATTCACTTGCTAGTTTGAGTGAAAACTGGAGTGTTTATCTACCAGAATATTTAAATAATATTGTTATTCAACCTAGTCAACATTTCGTAACATCTGAGATTGCTTTTGAATACCTATTGAATTGCTACATAAAATGAGTTAAATTTTATATATAAATTAACTTATTTACTGGTAATAGATGTACAACATGGAGTAAAACAAATACTTGTGGCCCCTTTGGCTGATCAATTTAATTCCTTTCTGTGTGTGTGTGTGTGTGTGTGTGTGTGTGAGTGTGTATGAAAGAATATTAGCTCCAGCATGTGGGAGATCATTCAACAATAACATAGCTATGGGAACAAGCCTGGTTGGGGCACTTCCTCTTCTTTGGATGAATCTGGCTTCCCTGCAAGAAGCAAAATGGCAGATGACAGGAAATTTGAAACATCTTCAGAAAGATGCCCTTTGAATTTCTTTTAAATTCAGATACAACATATAGCTATTGGAACACTGGGTAGTGAAGGCCATAACTAAAGATCAACAACAAGTATGAGAATTCTCAATTCTTTTACTGTGTTTCATGGAAAGAATGTGGGATGAGCGAATGTCACTGTTATAAGCTGGAAGAACAGAATCATTCGCCAAGGAGGGAACACTTTTTGTGGTAAAGAACAGTTCATTTCTATCTTAGATGTGCTCTTCAGCCCTGCTTTTGATATTACCTGCTTTTATTGCAGCCCCAGAACCTCAGACTTTATCACCACCACTGTCAACAAAAGGTAATGAAACTTCCTTTAATTTGCTGTGAAAGGATGATCTTTTTTTTTTATTACTATCTGTTCTTGATTTTGTCTTTAGCTTTGGTGTATTTTTAAGATGTTTCTTAATTGTTCTTCAGATGTTTTTTCAGCTACTTTTGCCAGAATATCTATTTTGTGACCATGCTTTTCTGAACAAAGGCTCTGAGACAGACACAGGTGCAAGTCATACTAATCTTTATTGTCCTGCCTTATATTTGAGGAATTTGTCCTTGGCTTGTTTTAAGCTGATTATTTCCATTGGAGTCTCCTGAGTTCCTTAGGGAATATTTGCACTTTTTACTTTGGGAGTTATTTTTCCTAAGTTTTCAAAATTCTAACATTTGCAGGCATTCTTGGAAAGCACTATGATCTTTCCAGATATAAATACCCTTGTGTGTCATTAGGAAAGCCATTCAAAGCTTGCATGCACATGCGGGTGTACACACACACACACACATTAGGAAAGCCATTCAAAGCATGCATGCACATGCGGGTGTACACACACACACACACACACACACACACACAGGGTCTTAATAGCTCTTTCTTTTTTCAAAGGAGCAAAATAAATGTATTCTAGTGCCATCTTAGCCAATTACCCAGATTTTCCTTTAATAGGTACTGGTTATTTTGTTATATGTACATCTTCCAAATGAGAATCATGCCTGGATTTTTTTTTCCGTTTCTCTTTCCAAACTGAACTGACTGGCTACATTTTGATTCACTTTGTCTAAAAGCAGTGGAGTCAATTTAAATAGAAAAGGTACTTCTTATATAATAAAAGTACACCATTTATATTTGCTCACTCTAATAATTAAAAATTAAGTGTATTTTATATTTTTATTTCTTCTTAATGATTGCTTATGGATTTTTAGGACCCAGAACACTGAAACTAAACCTTTATATTGTATATTATTGAGGTTGTATATTACTGAGTCTTTGTTTCCTCTCATCCTAACTGTTGATGTCTTTATTGTCAGGGTCACATTCATAGATTTATTTATTAATGTCCACTTGTGTTTATAGGCTTTGTTCTTATTTCTGGGAAAAATTCAAAATGCTGTACATATAGTTTATAAATATATCTCATTTTTAAATTTTGTCTCTTGAGGGAACTTCTGAATTCAAAGCTGTTTGCATGTATTACTGATTTTTAAAATACAAGGTAAAAAACTTCTTTTAAATATTAAACCAAATAATTTATATCATTTACAGCTTCTCTTCTAATGCTTGCTTTCAGCATATATCTTCAAAATTTTATGTGACTGTCTCCTCTAAATTGTAAAGAATGCTTTTGAGGTTTCTCATTTCAAGTGGAAGAATAGGAGGTCCTTTGGACAGTTTACAAATGTTGGGAAAAAATTCAATAGACTAACTGGGCAAATAATGATTTAAGAAACCTTGCAAAACAGAAGGATGTGTCCACAATATATCAAAGGGCTTAAATAATCTTCTAAGATATAGACAATATTTGTTGTCAATTTGGGGAGCCACCCTTCCTGTATTAACTAGAAATTTTTTTTCTTCAGCTCCACGAAAGACCAAACGACCAGGTCGTCGCCCCCGCCCTAAAACTACACGTAGTCCAGAAGTACCCAAATCTCTACCTGGTAAATGTGGTGTTCAGGGTTCCAACTAATACAGAAAGTGGAATTAATTCCGTATCTACTAGCTACTTGAGCAGTTGGTTATTAGGAACCAGTAATACTAGATTTTTATATTTGAACATCTATACTTACTTTGTTGATACATATTACATCTCACATATTTCATAAAGCACTGTATTTTACTTGTAGTTATTAAATACACACAACAGGAAGCCTTTCTACTAAGTGGGTTTTAAAATAAGGCATTTTAAAATCTTACATTTTATATATATTCATGGAAGATGAGGTATGAGAAAGTAAGTGAGAGAAATGGAGCAAATGGGAAAATTTTTAAAGGCAAATCATATTCAGAAAAAAGTACTTGGATGAAGAAGAGCATCCTAGCTTGAGGGATGATGTCTTCTACCTCTTGATGCCACTTTCTACTAAACCTGGTGATCTTGGTTTTTTCTTCTATAGCTGTGGAACCAGTCACAGTATCCCCAGAGCCCCTGGTTCCCAGATTCGGTAATTCTGCCCCCTTCAAGTGTTTTCACAGGTTGTCGTCTTTGCTTTTTCCACCTCCACTCCAGGCATGACTGCATTTTTACCATCTATCACAATTCCATCCCCTGCTTCCTTCCCATTTTCTATCTGTGTCTGAAGATAAGAAAGTTTTACAAGAATGTAATGTGCTTATTTTGGGAAGGTCTGTAGTCTCAGACATGATTTTCTGGTTCTTCACTGACCTCTGCCTTTCAGTCACGTGTGCTGGTATTAAGAAAACCATAGTCTCAGACATGATTTTCTGGTTCTTCACTGACCTCTGCCTTTCAGTCACGTGTGCTGGTATTAAGAAAACCATAAACACTTTCTCTGGGACTTCTGTGGCTCATACTAGACTGAAAAAAATGATATTTTTTTCCCTAATGCCATGCTGTAATTTCATTGCTTTATTCATTCAGCTTGTGAGATTCTCTAACAGTTTCATGCATAATGATTTCTTTAGTTTTTCTGTTTCTTTGATAAATGCTTTTGAACACTCTTAGATAACGATAGGCTGTTCTTGGTCTGGGGCTCAATATAAAACTAATTGTAATCTTTGAAACTTAAGGACATTAAAAGTCTCAAGGTGGGTTTTTTTATGTACTGATCACTATAATCATTTCATTTTAACTTAGCATTTACAATCAACTTGTCACCACTTTGCTTTGAAACCTTCCAGAAGTCAGCAGCCATATAACATTTTTACATCTGTGTAAAGCCAAGTGTTTATGAATTATTTTCCAGATCTCCCACTAAGCAATTTTTAACTTTCTATGTTACTTTTTTGTATTGAAAAAAACCTATCAAGAAGACTAGAACTAACATACTTTGTGGTTTTTGATATGATTTTCATAGAAAGAATACTTGGTGATAGTTATCAGTACTTACTCAGAGTCACATTTTAAGTGCTTTTTGAAAAGAAAAGCATTTTCCTGAAAGGAAGAATTAATGATGCATGCATGTAACTAAAATGAATACTTTTCCCACCTTTCTAACACATTGCAAATTAACTTTTATATATTCATTGCATTTATAGTGTTTTTAATTTATAAATCTTTAATTTTTACAGACACAGCCATGAGCATTCTGCTAATTTTTAATACCTTTTTCTTTAGCACCTAAACCATCTAAGAGACCTAAAATTTCACACAGACCAGATGTACCCCAAATCGAGCCTGGTAATCATCACTTTTAATGCCTTGACATATTAATAAGAAAACTGTATGTAAGTGACAATAATATTCACATTTACAGATCATCTATGGCATTAATTATAGCACCTTTTTTCTTCAGAGTCAAAACCGCCAAAGCAATTACTTCCTAAGCCCCAAATCACAGCAAATCCAGATATGCCACCAACAAAATCCGGTAAACAATTTCCAATGCTTTAGCTTAACAAAATGTTTTCATTTAGAAATGTTATTAAAATTGTTGCTGTAGATGTTTGCATATTATATAAACAAAAACCCAAGTACCATGATTTTGTTCATTATTGTCTCAGAGTAGTTGCACTAATATTTTAACTGCTAAGTGAATAAATCTGTGATGGGTGGGAAATTAGTAAATGTTACATCTGATTGTCTTTCAGTCTGTATTCTAGACTGGCCTTGAATTTGCAAGATGCTGTTAGGTGTTGGGATTATAGGTCTGTGCTACCATGCCTGATTCCATTTTCTTAAAGCATATTTACATCAAATATTGTGGACTCGTAATGACCAGAAGTTTTGGTTTATCTATAAATAAAAATTTTTTAAAGTGCTGTTGGCAGTCACTAGAGAAAGCTGACCCGGTCCTCTTCCTTAATAGAATGACTTACTCTAAAATACTCAGTTGAATTTTAAATAATAATTATTAAATGACTGATTTTTCACTATGTAACAAGATATTTTTATAAAAATTCTGAAAATTTCAAGACTTTATAGTCAAATTTTTTCTAAATTTTCAATTGCTATAAAGTTTTAATTTGCTAAGGCAGCACTTTTCATAAAAATAAGCCTGCCAAGAAGTCTATTTACATCAATTTAGAATAGAGTAGGTTCTGTATGTTCTAAACTAAACATTAATGAGGATCCAAGAGTTACTGACATGTTTGTTTTTTGATTATTTAAATGATGCAGTGTTTGAGACTGAGGCGTCATCCATAATCATAGGTAACAATATTTTCTTGGTTCATAATTCTCTGAACTTGTCCTTTTTCATCTCCTCCATCATTATCTGTTTTTTTGTATACACAATTGTCATTCAACCTTTTTTCCATTTTGTTTCAAAATTGCTTACTGTTTTCAACAGATGCTTTTTAAACATTAAGTTAGGCATTATTTTCTTCTGCTCAGTTTCTAACACCTGAATGTTACTCTTCCCTCAGTCCCTTTTAGAGACGTTCAGATTGCTTGATACTGTTAAAAAGCCTTAAGTGCTCTGTCCATCTATTCTTTCTAGCTTCTTTCACCTGTATATGGCTAGTTTATAGATACAGGGGCAAGCAATGCAAAAACTGTTTGATGCTTGTTCTCAATGTGTTTGTAAGAAGCTTGTGATGATAGCACATCATTGTCTGTGTTTTGTGAAACTTCTTTCTTCCTGAGCTCCACACTGTTCACATATAGTTGAGTCTTTCTGTTGATAAATTTATCTTATAATATTAAGTGTCAAACAAAATAGGGATTGCAAATTTGTTTGAAAGTAAATCAGTTATAAATATTGTTTTATGGTGTTGTTCTGGCTTCCTCATCTCCTCTGTATACCACTAATTAGTGAATATGGCTTAAACTAGCTTTGGGTTATGGCATTTAATCAGGAAAAATCAGTCTCTGTGTAAATGCTTAAAGGATTTTTGATGGTGAGAAATTCAAATGTTATAGGTGGTCTTCTAGTTAAAATAAATGGAGACATAATACTATACCAGAGTTCCATTCTTAATAAATTTCATATCTATGCATAATCATTTGGGATAGTATAGAAGTATAGAAATCCTATTTATCCAGTCAAAAACTTTCATTATTACCATGCAAACTTTTTCCTTAATAATTTCCATTCCTAACTCAAATAATTATCTCCTAACGATCATTTGAGATAAAGAAATAAGGAAGATAATAAAAAGCAACAATACATTTATTATGATAAAAAGGCACAACTTACCTTTGCAGTCCTGTTCCATAGCTCCAGTAAAAATATCGATTAACAACATTTTCTGCTACTTCCCACAACTACTACTGCTCTAAATAAGTTAATAATAGTGGTGAAATCCTTTCAGGTAGCATAAGATTTCATGATGCTTTTTTTCATAGTAATCTGAACACAGAAAAATACTCTTCATGAGCCTTACAGGTATACAACTTACCAATGATATGCCTATCTTATGAGATAAATGGATACAACAGTATGCCAGTTAGTGGACAAAAGAAATGCTGTTTTCCCAGGGTTCAGAAATGCTTTTTAAATGTGATAGACTTAAGAAGATTTGACTTTAAGGTAACATTTTTCTATATTTCTAAGTCTTTGTTGTTGATTGTACTGCTTTTGGTCAGTTCCTACTACAGATATTGAACCTATAATTCTGAGAACTGAGGCTCCAGTGACAACATTAGGTAATAACATTTTGTGACTTTAAGCACCTGTATTTTTTGCTCACTGTATGTTCTGACACTTCTTACACTATCATGGGGAGTTTAAGGGTGTTTTCCTCCATATGATTCTTCTCGACATATTGTCATATTCAACTATATTCCTCATTTAAAAGTATTTATTGAAAATGCTTAAAACCAGTTACTTGGTTATAAACCTGCGTGCAGCTAGTACAGAGACTATCTCTCATATTATTCAGCTTTATTAATGTTTTGCAGAACGCATGGGTCTACTCAAGTAATTTTCAGTGATAAGCTGAATTTCAAATACAATTAGAAATGTCTGTCCCTTAAACATCAAATATAATCTTGTGGGAATCTTACTGTCTGGTTTTTTAGGACACGTGGAACATTTTTATTTTGTATTAGTGATTTCAGGAGATGAAATGTGCTTATTCTAGTGATTTTAATGGATTTATGTCAAACCAAGTAATTTCTAAATACAGTTTTTGAAAAGAATCTGATCTTATATTGTTTTCTGATATGATCTTGACATGTCATGTGTTTGAAATTCTTTGTGTCTGTGACCTTTTTTGAAAACTTGATGCCAGCAGCTAGTAATAAAGGATTTAGAACAATAAAATTATATTATATGCTTGTTCTTCTCAAAAGAAATGTTATTAGAACACAAAAATAAAGAAGGTTTTATGTACAGACTGCCAGAAGAAAATTTCCGTCCAAAAGAATAAATTTTCTTCAAGTCTTGTGAAAGAGTAGGAAACTTTTAGAAAACCTAACATTGCATTTAATTCTTTCTTCAGCTTCTGGAGTCTATAACTGTAATAATCAGTTTCCTTTCTTTAGCTCAAAAAATAACACAACGAGCAAGAACTCGTCGTCCGCGGCCCAAACATAAAAGCACATTAAGCCCAAAGGTACATCAGACTAAGCCAGGTAAATAGTATGTTCTTTCTAACCCTGTGGCACGCCATTAGGCATGGTATTGGAGTGGTAGTTTAATATGCCACCTGATCGCTTATATGACCCTTTTAGGGTGGAGGTCAAAGGCAGTGATGGGGACCCTTTGGAGCTGTCAATGATACAAACAGCCCACTATAGCCCAGGTGGCATAGGTTCACTGTCCTGGCCCAAGGCATAGAAAACAGCTACTGCTAGATGCCTGTGACTTCCTCATGTTGTTTCCATGAGGATTTCCTCATTACCTGTGTATTTTATTTGCTATCCTGACATCCACTACAATTTGCTTTTTTGGAAAATTTATCTAGGTAGGTATCTAGTTATCAAATTTAATTCAGGTAGTCATGCATTTTTATTAAATACTACATTAACAATAAATTATTTATTTGAAGAAGAAAGCTATTTTGGAGGATCTCATAAATAGATGTAGGCAAAACCATACATTTGCATATTAATTTACCAACTGTTAAGCATATAGTTAGTGCTTAGAGAATCAAAAATTTCATAGGCTGACATATGCAATGTAGACCTTGAAATCTGAAGTATTTGTAGATTTGTTACCAGGATGAGCAAAAATTGCATAAACAAAAAAGGAAAGTGCCGTGTCATGGTGACACCAGGTTACAAATTAGAAGTTCAACCTGATTGTGAGGCAGGTAATACTTGTTCTCCTTCTCCTAGGCAGGGATGCTACTTTTAGAAAGTCCAGGCAAAGGCCCTTGAATTCTTGGGTTCAATGACTGGAGCTGAGCCCTTAACATGCACTCCTGTTCTTCAGTGTTAGGTCTTTCCTGTCCTAATAACAGAGAAATACACTGACAAGTTGCATGAACTAAGTGACCTCTGTATTTACCTTCTTGTATGCCTTCTTCCTTTTTTTTTTTTTTTTGGCTTTTATTTTTTTGTATGCCTTCTTTAGACAAAGATATTGGTCTTTTTGAAAAGTGGACTTGCAATCAAAAAGAAAAACATTATTTATTTTGTTTATTCACTACTGTGTCTGTTTAAAAATATCAACAATTGCATTTATCATAACCTAGGCTTTGTTTTCCAGTCTACAGTACTATAGTACTATGTACTTTGCTCATAATTGTTAAACATAGTATTACAACAGAAGTGCATACAGAGAATTCTAAGCAGAGTTTGTGATCACACTCTCAGATTATGTTTTTTAAATGTAAAACCTGTACCTAACCATGTAAAAATTCTAGGGGTATAACCTTGTCTTTTGAATAAATGTCTATGAGCTCTCACATAAAAACTTCCAAGGGCTGAGGATGTAGTTCAGTGTTAGATCACTTACGTAGCATACATCAGGACATGAATGCCATCTCCAGTGCCAAGAAAAGAAAAGAAAGAAAAAGACTTTCATATTTTGCATTTTGGCTGTATAAACAATACTAGACAACTAAACTTCATTTTCAAAAAAATTTGATGGATTTTCTCATGTGTTATTTTTAAAATTGTTTTGGTTATTTATTACACCAGATTTTGGACCAACTACTCCTGGACCTTCTTTAGGTAATGATTTTTCTATGTCCTTCAGCAAGTACTTGTTTCTAATTCATTATCAAGCTTTCTTGTGGTTCTGAATAGATAATTGTGCCATCCTTTGTTGTCATCCTATTACACAATTCATCTTAAAATACCGGAAGGTTTTCTTTCCTTTTATAGAAATATACCTGGACTAAATTCAAGACAGCTATCTGTTCCATATCTCAGTTTGAAATTGTGTCATGTCAATCTGAGTCTCTAAACAGTACTGTTAGAACCAAAAGCCAAATATATGTTCCCACATGTCCCTCATTTAGATTATGAATTCAGTGCAAATACCACGTAATTTCTTTAAGCAGATTACTTTCCATTCTTCAAGTTATATAACCACTTTGCCTTTGCTGATGTTTCAGTGATTTTTGCAAACTTATTCTAGTAAATTAGCAAGTGAAAATTTTGCCTAGGCCTAGTCATCTTAAATTATAGGTATAGATTTATTTTGAATTGTTCTCACATTATTAGAGTTTTCAACCAGTTTGGGGTTAGGAAAACTTTTAAGAAAATAATGATAGTCCCAAAAGTTCCTTAAACATACTTATATGTGTAACTTTAGCCCCTGGAGAACTGTCAGTTATCAGTATTAGTATACAAAAGAAGAATGTTTTAAACTAAATGATAAAGTTTTTTAAAACTCAAACTCTATCAAGTTTTAGAGAAGTTGGAGCCACACTATAATTATCCTAATTACATTTTATGGAGTAATCAGCACCATATTAACCATAATTTTCTTCCTTCAGCTCCAACACAAAAAACCCATCATCCAGATCCCACACCTAAAACCACGCCCCATCCAGAAGCACTTCAGACAATACCGGGTAAATATGTATCCACTTTATGGAATCTGTGTAGTCTATTCCAGTTAGGACCCTAAATTTATTCACACATGACATGCCCCATACATTTCTTAAAAGTAAAACTGCTTATTAGTGAAGAGATGCCTAAGTGATTCATGCTTCCTTCATGGGAAACTTCTGAATCAATGACCATGTTATTTACTTTTCAAATTGTTAAATTTCCTCAATCTTAAAAGATAAAACTGCCCAGAGTAGTGTTGAGCCAACTTAATTGGTTAAAATCAATTACTTATATTAAGTCTTTTCTATTTCCCCCAAACTAAATGAACTCACATGTCAGAAATAAGAGTTTTTTTTTTTAACCAAATAGCTTATACTACAATAGTAAATAAAAGCTGTTCTTGAATAAACGGACAGAAATATAAGACAGTATGTTCATGTAAATGTAAAATAATTTCTTTAACAGTTCAATACTACATGCTAAGAGCAATATATCCAGGATGATTGGGAAGCATTCAGCATATAATTTAAATAACTAGATGAAGGAATGAAGGCTAAGAAAAAGGCAGACTGTTGAAGGTGACTGCCCATGCAGAGGGTAATTTATTCATGCTATCTTGTTTAATGGTCCCATAGGATGAATTTTATGGGGCTAGGTGCCTAAATTTGATCTATTAGGCTTTATTGATTTCTACTTCTGGACAGGAATATGCTTTTTCTGTCCTTAGAACTGAACAATTCCAGCCTAGTGATGAGAAAATCTAAGAGGGGATTCTTCATCTTATCTTAAGTAGGGATGTATTCCCAAATAATTTAGTCTCTTATTGAGTATATTTTCAGCTTCATTTTAGCAGTTACTATGTATGCTGCATAAATTCTAGGGTGACACCCAACAATTTATTCCTTTTAGTATTAATACCTTTTTATAATTCATAATGTCCATTCTTTCTCTCTTTCTCCTATGATAGCTTGGCAGAGACATAATGGAGTGGCAGCCTATCACCTTTTCTTTTTTGGTTTGTTAGAGGCAAATCACAAGTTCAGCACATATTCAAGGGCTAGGGGTAGGGGAGATTACAGAAAGGTGTTAATTCCAGGGGCAAGAATTACTGGAATATCACCATATTTTGTCTATTAGACTGTGTTTATGTTCAAATAGGTAACCAATGATGAAATTTCAAAGTTGGCCCCAAGGAGCTGCTCTGCAGTCTAAAAGCTATGATTGACCATATTCTGAATAAATGAGTGCCTACTTGGTTAGAGTTTGGCAATACAGTCAAAAGAAAAAAGTTCATTTACTTTCTCTTGAGTTATGAATATTAAAATTTAACTTTGCATCTCTAGAAACTTTATTTTTCCTGGTGAGATTCATTTCCCGACGTTCCATATACTCACAAAGTCTCTTTGATCTTTTATTACTTCTGATCAGTTCCTGCTACAATCACTGAACCAGTTATTCTTAGAAGTGAGGCTCCAGGATCAACACTAGGTAATGATGTATGTCTGTTAACATCTGCATTCATGCCTATTTCATCAGCATCATACTCATGCTTCTTTTACTTCACCAGGCTTCTGTCATCCTGTTGTTCTATTTGTAAATTAAAATAACTGTTTTCAGGTGATCTAAGCATGAACTTACTTTATCATCTGCAGTGTGATGTCTTTGAATTTGTGATGTCTGCTCCCATGTAACATTTTAACCATCATATTTTTGTTACAAGTTTCAAACACAATCAGTTGTGCAGGGCACAGGTTGTCTATGCCTAACCTAAAAAAGTCATTGGCACAGGTATTATTGTGTAGCAGGTTTTTGTGCAGATCCAAGTTGCTACATTGGTACTATGTGTATGGCTTTGTTTTACTATTTCAGATAATGACAAAGTTTTGTTTAAGGAAAGAGTAAAATAGAAAATATTCCTGGGGCCACACCCCCATTCCCATAATTCAGCAAAATTTTGGAACTTTTTGAAATTCAGGAATCCCGGTGAGAATCATTTTGAAATATCCTTGTTATATCAACATAAGTTCTGTTTGATTTTTGTTTTCCATAAACTGTAAATGATTTACAGGTCATTTACAAAATAGAGCTAAATAATTCAAGTTCAAAAGAAAAATTTCCTAAGACTCAAGAAATTATAACAAATATAGGGAGCCACAGTATCTGAAATCCAAAACACTATTAACCTCAAATTTCCTTCCTTCAGTTCCCAAAGTGACTCAACAAACACATCCACATCCCGAACCTAAAACCACGCGGAGAGCTGAAACACTTGAAGCAGAAATGGGTAAACGTATGGGTCCTGGTTACAGAATCTCAGCAGTCCTTCCTAGTCGCTCACAGAAAGTACAATGGTCGGTCAGGAGCAGTGGCTGGCTCCACATTAGACCAGACAGTGAGGAAGAGGATTGGGGGAAATGGAATGGTACCCACTTTCATTATTCTCTCCCAATTATTGCTTCTTGGCCTTTTGGTTAAGATCAAGTGTAGTCTCTTCCAATTAAATATTCTTTCCTATATCTATATAATTTACTTCTCATTTAATTCTATTCACCCTTTAAGTATTGGATAGGTATGGTAAATTTAACTAAAAACATGTGTGTTTGTATTAATGGAAATTATTTCTTGGTAATTCGAGTTATGTGAGTCCTAGGCATTGGTGAATGAGCTCTGTAACAGTGTCCAAGAGTAGATATTTCAGGCTTTGTGAGCTATAAAGATTTTGTTGCATATTCTTCTTTAGTTTATTTTTACTTTTTCCAACTATTTACAAATAGGAGAATAATTCTTAGGGAAAATCATCCTGAGGTGTGGGTAATCTGAAACCTCAGAAGGGTAGGAAATGTATGGGAGAGTTAGAGAAGGCGAAGTTTCATTCACCTATGGAGGTTTTCAGGCTTCAAGGTGTTCAGAACATTTTAATGAAGCTGCTGCAGTTAAATAGCTTCAGGATCAAATAAGAAGTCTAAATGTTGAAGTCAGGAGTTTGGATTACATCTGAGGATCCATACACAGTCAGAATTTCTCAGGGTATTGGGATAGAGAGATGTCCTGCTGTCTCACAGAGTAGCTGCCCCTAGGCTGCCCACTTAAGTGTCCCTTTCCAAAGATGAGTTTTCAGTACGATAAACTTGATTTATGAATTTAGTGCTTTGTTATAATGAAATGCTTTACACAAGCTATGTAGAAAGAAGAGGTTTATCTAGCTAATGGAGTTGGAAGTTCTCAATTCAAGTGGCATAGCACAGTTTCTGTGGTGAGGGGTGTTCTGTGGCTGTATTACTTCATGGCACAGATGACAGTGCAAGCGTCAGGTGATTATACCTCAGATGAGAGGTAGAGAGTGTGAGAGGAGCCAGGCTTACTTCTTTTATAATACTCCTCTCTCAGGGACTCAAAGGTGGCACAAGAACCTCCAGGGTGCTTTATCTCATACCTCCAAAGATTTCTCACTAGTCCCACCTTCCAAAGGTCACACCATCTTTCAGTAGCGTCATCCCATGTTATAGCACTTAAACCACAGCGTCTACATTAGTTAGACTTCAGTTATTAAAGGAGAAAAAGTTTAAATGGACCAGTATTGGTACAGAGTTAATGATAATCCCCTCTAAGAGATGATCATCTTCCAGGCAAAGACGCCGTGCTCCCTAAGTTCAGGTTAACACATTTGTCCTATGCTAGAAATCTTTTGGAAGTGAATATTCTGAGTTTTTATGAATTTTAATGCTTTTTTTGTTTGATATGTTGGTTTTGGCCAGTTCCTACTGAAGTCTTTGAACAAGTTACTCCTGTAAAAGAGGTTCCCGAAACAGCAATCGGTAACGCTGCTTGCCTGCCTTTGCCAAGCATTTTTTCTGCTTCTGTCAGACTTATGCTCTGCTGCTATTTAATTTCATACTTTATTTTTATGAGAGTTAAATATACATACAACAAATGGCCTCTTGTGTGTAAGAGAGACATGTGTCCATTTGGCTTGGGACATCACCTTTTTCTGCAACTTTTTAGAAGGTTGTTCAACTCACTTTATGTTTTTGGTTTAACCAGCATTAATTGATAGAGTAATTAATTAAAATTTATATATCCTTAGGAGTAAGTAGCTGACTCTGATGTATGCAATATAAGCTTCTATTATAAGAAACTTTCTCCGTACATCCTTTGTATACATGTTTTTTAAATCTGGCTTTTTGTAGTTTGTTAATATTTGGGTAGTGAATTTTAGTGAATTAAATAGCTGATCCAGCTAAATATATCTAAACAACAAACTTCATTCTACTGTGCAACTGACTTGCCTCCCTCCCTGCCATAATTTAGATAACTGTCAATCTTTTTAATTAGGTCAAGGAACTCCAGGAGGATATAACTTATAGAAAATGCTAATCTTTACTTTTTGAATTAATAACTTTATTTTATAGGTCAATTTTGCCCCTAAAATTTCTTCAAAAACAAAATAAGATGTACTAAAACACTAGGGGTAAAACAAAATAAGATGTACTAACACACTAGGAGTAAAAATAGGAAAATGTATTTGTTGAAACTCAAGAAAATTTGTTAGGGTTTGGAAAACTTGAAGATTTCTAAAACTACAGAATCACAATCTCTACATTAACTAAAAGATTACCTCTTTCTCCTTCCAAAAATGCTCCAGAGAGCACAAACATAAACTTACAAACACTCCAAATCCTAGTGTATATTAAAGGACGCCAATAAATACAGCATCTTTGGTTTAAGGTGCTTTGGAGCCAGTCACTGGTGAAAAATGTAACATATCCCCTAATGATGTAATCCTGAGGGGCTATTATGCCTTCATGTTTGCTAAGAAGTTTATGATTAGAAAAGATGTGTAGAGTCTTTTCTCTAGCTAGAGGTGGTAGGAAAGATATTTTACTTCTCAGTCAACAAGGTAGTTGAATCATTTTTAATTATTCTGCTGAAGAGATAGTCCAAAACATTTTCTGCAACCATAAGATGGCAAACCTGGTAGGTATAACCTTTATTATTATCCACACAAGTTACTATTCCATGTGTTTCTTGAGAATGCTTAGAAACATTTTAAGTGCATACATAAAAATAGTTAAAGTCTAGTTAAAGTCTATCATACTGGATTCATATTTTCAGACATTATATTTAGAGGAATTGTTTCCCTCTAGTAATGCTAAAAAAGACCAAAGCTGATGATGATCTCATGAGATGTAACACCTAACTATACATCTTAAAACTGTAAAAATACATATTTTCTTTGAGGCAATATTTTACTGGCAAGATTCATTTTGAAGTGAATGCTACTGCTCTCTCTCCCTCTCCCTCTCTCCCTCTCTGTCTATCTGTGTGTGTGTTTGCATAAAATAAACTCCAAAATATTTTTATTTTGTTACTTCAAAATACAGCCTCTGAACCTGTTACAGAACGTGCACCTGCTATTTTCAGTACTGAGACTTCGGCGATAACATTAGGTAACAAGCCTACACTCCTTGATAAATGCTTTTGCTGCTCTTTGTACTGTCTCTTCGATCTCTGTCCCCATGACATGTCTTTTCCACCTTTATGAGATGGTATCCATCAGCCGCTGCCACTCAGTTATTTCCATCATCTGAAAAGTCTGAAGTATCTTTAAAGAAATTTTTCTATTGTTTTTACAAAAGCCAGGAGTATGAGCTTAGTTCCACCATTAACTGGGCGTGCAACACGTTTGAAACTGTATTATCTTGTGCTTTGTGTAACAATATTCTGTGTTATAGCCGAGTTTAAAACAAATTAGGATATATACGTTCTCTAGGCTGCTCAGCAATAACAGCTACTCTTACGCTCCTTTGCACACCTAAGTTTCTATATCTTTAAAAAAACACACTATTGCATAGTGTGTTTGTTTCTTTGTTGTTACTTTAAGTAATGGTATGTTTTATTGCTAATTTAATAATTAGAGAAATTACCCAAATTTTCAATCTTAAAAGCTTATTTCTTAGTATGAGCCAAATTTAACCTCTCCTTTCATTAAATACTCCCCATTTTTTGCCAAGTGAGGAAATTCTGTGAATTTCTCAAAATAACTACTAATTTTCCTGACTTGAATGAGTATCTAAACTGTATACATAAACTTTTCCCCAAAAGCAGGATTAATGATTTTAAAAGACGCATTGGAATAAAAAGAGTGTAAAAGTAAAACTAAAGGAACAATTTTCTAGAACTTTAGAAAATTTGAAAATTTTTAGAAAAAACTCTCCTCAGTATCCAGAAGCACAAGACCTATAGTAAAACAAGGAACTTCTTTCTTCAGCTACCAAAATATCAAAAAGACCCCGTCGTCCACGACCCAGACCTAAAACCACACCAAGACCTCAAGCACCTCAGACCAAGCCGGGTAAATTTGTAATTACCTTGGGGTAAGAGTGATGGGTTGGCAGTCTGTCTAATGAGGGCCCAAAGCAATGTGTTCCAGGGCAGTTACAGTTCTTATTCTCCCTGAATGTGAGGAAAGGCACATCATTTGCTCTGCCTGGATTTTAAGGAGAACATGGCTGGGTGAGACCCAGCTGGTGTCAGAAAATTATATTTTTACTATATGAGACTCTTCTTTAAAACTATGTATTAGTTTATTCCTTACTGTCTAATTATATTCAAATCTTAATTGAAAATTCTTTGGCAGACTCAGTTTATTTCAAGTAAACAAAGTCTAACTTCCTTGCATATTCCCAGACCACTTTGACAACTATGGGCAATATGCCAGTTATAGATTTATTTTACTTCTAAAACAGTGGAATTGAGAATGTGCTCATAAAAGTAATGATCTAGGGCCAGGGATTTAGCTCAGTGACACAAACACCTGCCTGGCAGGTGCGAGGTCCTGCGTTCAATCCCCAGTTCCAAAAACAAAGTAAAGATCCAACAAAGGAAAAGATCAAGGTCACATGGATTTGGACCTTGTGACTTCTACAGGGTTAGAATCAATGAAGGGAGAAATGAACCAGCTCAGGAAGACTGGATGAGTGTGACGGTCAGAATACGGTGGTCAACAATGGCACATTTGGAAGTAGCTATCAAAGAGGATGTTTCAGGTTTCATTCAGGAGATGATACAGAGGCAGCTGCATCCTTTACTTTTTACTTTTGCTGGAATTAGGGCAGGCAGATACTCTTCTGGGTCTAATGGACTGGTGATCACTTTTATCCTGCTCTCCTATGAGCCATGATTTGAGCAATCTCAGACTCTCTATAGATGAGCTCTTGGCAAGATCAACACAGGTCACTTTGATGAATAATTTTTATATTTCTTTCATATGAATAAACTGCCTATTGCACTTATGTTTACTTAAACATAATCCTGGTGTGTTCATCTTCCATACAAGAAGAAGGCAATTATGTCTTCAAACAAAATTTATTTGAAGTATATACTAAGTAAATGAATTAAAATACTTATTAGTGCAGAGTTTTCCATATCAGCTAAATTTCATTAGCTTAAAACTTAGGAGAATTTCACATTTAGTTAATATACTTCAGATAATTCAAAGCTAAGCCTAAAACCAACCATGACTAAGGTTTGGTCAAATATTCATAGAACAAATATATTCATTTCCTTAGTTAAAGAGTTAATTTGTTTGTCTTTTTTCCTTGGAAGAATTGATTTGCCAGCAATATTTGTTTGGATATGAATATTCTGGCTTATTATACCTTTTAAAATTTCTTTGGTTTACTGTGTTGGTTTTTTTTTCTTTTGTTTTGTCAGTTCCTGCAATAGTTATTGAACTTGTCACTCTCAAACCAGAGGCTGTAGGAACAACCCTAGGTAATGTTGGTGCACTGTGTTTTCAACAGCCTCATCTTCTCACTGGAAAGTCTCTTGTTTCATCTTGCTTCATGTGGCAATTCTTTGGGGCCTTGCAATTATATTCTTCTAAAAAGTATGAATACTTAAATTATATCACTTTTAGTAGAAAGTCATGCATAATCTGCATTAGTTCATTTGTCTTCCACATAACCCACTTGTAAATCCTTCATGTCATTCTGAGTTTTCTTCAAGCAGTGTTTGTCTTAAAGGTGTGCTTCAAATATATCACAAGTCTGTCTCATCTCAACAGATTAAGTCACTAAGAACTTTTATGAAACCAGCAAGGTCCATTCTGTGTCTACATTTCATCTTTTTCTCCCTACCTATATGTTATTGTTTCATTCCTATTTTGATAATACCTTGTTCTTATTTTAGTAAGTACACAGAAAATAAATCAAAGATTAAGTTATAAATCACAGATTGAGTATCCTTCACTATCCATTCAAATTTAGCAATAACTCTTGGTCATTTTGGTGCCAATCAAGCTGCCCTATGACACTTAGATTGTAATTATCAACCTTTATTTCTTGAATTAAAAGGTGATTTTTGTCCTTAAAGAATTTCCTATGATAAAAGAAGACATATAATGAATACATATGATAAAAATATAAAACTGAAAAATAATATATCTAATAAGATATAAATCTAGATTCATATTTTCACCTCCCATAATTTCCAGAATTGTAGATAATGTAAGTGTATAGTAACAAAAATTTCTTCCTTCAGCTCCCAAACCATCACAGAGAACACGCCGTCCACGTCCCAGACCAAAACCTATACCAAGTCTTGAAGCACCTAAGTCTAAACCAGGTAAACCCTGTGGCCTTAGTGTAAAGAGTTAAAGCAGTCTAACCTAGCAGCACCTCAAGATTTATCCCAGTGGCTGGGAGTAAACAGTTCAACCTTGTGCAGCAGCAGTTCCCACAAAGTAGATGCTAAGAGGGACACAGCTTGGAGAGATTTGTGGGGCAACTAAGTGCCTCATGTTTCCTAGTTACAATCTCTGTCACTGTGTATAGTAATAACTTCCATTTATCTCTTGAAAATAAAACTTCCTTAGAAAAATTAAATATACTTAGTTAAAATTTAAAAAGATTAAGTATCTTCAGTACCCTCTGAGTTCTAACACTTTCGTGTTATACTTCAGATGTAGGTGGCATGTTTTGGTCTTCAAACTGCAAGATAGTTGAGTACAGAAATCTTTTCTTTGTAAATATCCAGAGTGGAGATTCTTAGGCACCTGATGAAGCAGATGAGATTTGATCTGACACACACTGGCAAGTTCTTTCCCCCGTGAAGTTACATTGCTTCTTTTCTTCCAATGGAGGGATAACTTACTCAGTTCATTATGATGAGACCCTAGTCTCTTTCCAGAGATAAGTTCATAGCAATAACCACAAAGTTCAGTTTAGTTTATTACTTAAAGTTTATGATTAAAGAAGGAACAATAAAGAATTAAGTACCTGACAGGTATAGCCAAGTTTTAGGAAATAAACTGCCTAGCTTTTTAGCTTAATAGTTTTTAAAGTTGTAAAGTTTTAGAAATTGTGTTATGCAGAAAAGTTCATTTTGGAGAACTTTTTGTGTTTCTTTCATTTAAAACAATCATTTGGTTTACTTTAATACTTTTTACCAGTTCCTACTCCAGGGCTTGAACCTGTGACACTCAGAACAGAGACTTGGGTGACAACACAAGGTAATAACATGTTGAGATCCTCAGCGAGTGCTCTTCTTTCTCCTTGCCAGACACATTGCGTCTTTCTCATTGCCACAGGTCCTTTCACATCATTAGAGTAAGACATTGTCCTCTGTGGTTATTCCATTATTTTCTTCATTTTAAAAGTACTGAAAGATCTGACACTTAAACAAGTTACTTTAAGAGACTCATTCATGAACTCATCTCATGTCTTTGGTTGGTATAGAACCATCTGAAATTATTTTGTCATCTTGTGTGGTAAAAGGTGACTTTAGAAAGAAATTGTCTTAACTTTAATAATTATTATGGCATCAGGAAGTTTTCTTGTGAATCTAAAATTCTACTTTTAATTATTATTCATTGGTACATTTATATCATCTATGTGGTATTTGTTCTGAAATTTTATTTTATGATATTTTAATAAACTATCAAAGAACTTATAACCAACCATCACTACCACTATGATATTTTAGCAATGATTCCCATTCTGTAAGGGTTTTGTGTATTGCATTTGCTTTTTGAATTAACAATTCCATTTTATATATGACTCTTATGCCCGGGGGATTCTTAGTTATAAAAAGATGTAGGCTATTATAATGGCAAAAGTTTAAAATTAAAAAATTACAAAATATCCTAAAATATGAGAAGACTCTAATAAGTTTTAGGGAACATGGAGCCATGATCCTTCTACCCTTTGACTTTTGAACTCATAACTGCGATAATTCAGCAATAACTGGAGGTTTTCTTTCCTCAGCTCCTAAAACATCTAAACGGACCCGTCGTCCATGTCCCAAACGTAAAACCACACCAAGTCCTAAAGCTTCTCAAATCACACCAAGTAAATGTGAGTGTCTGCTATGTCATTGGTAGGAGTGAAAGCCTGTGTGGGTGAAGGCAAAATAATCTGCTTCTGCTTCCACTGATGAGTTTTCAAGGAAAAATATAGTCAGAGACCAGTGTGGAGACTGAATTATTTGTGTGTTCTGTGTAGGGATTGTCTCTATGTCTATAGATTTTTTTTCTGCCACTTATTTCATTCTAATCTCTTGAAGATAAATTATCTGTCTTAAATGGAATCAAGCTTTATTTAAAGAAATAAGCATAAATTACCTGCCATCTTCCCACAGCTGTGAGTATAACCCATTAGTGGAGACTTATTTCTACCTCTCTGATATAGTCAAGGTCTAGACCTGCCCCCAATGAAACATACACAGACTGAAATAATAGAAACAAAGTGCTTTTTGTATGCAAATAAAACTTGATTTATGAACATTTATGAACTTAAAGAAAGAAAAGAACAAGGATAAAGACTTGGCAAAACTGGGTCTTAAAATCTTAGTGTTGAAAAGAGACAAAAAGGAAAGATAAAGCCCAACCATGGGGCACAGTTTTCCTGAAACAAGGTAAATACTGCTTTTAAGAGATATAATAGTTTGGGAAGATGAATAGGAGCAATTAAACAAAGTCCTCACCTGACCCAAAAATCATCAGTGATCTTTTCTATCCACCTAGAGTACTGTACTACATTTTTGTGATTAGAATGAAAAGCTACTCGTCTAGGTACCACAGCGAAGTGGATACCCATTATCTTTGTTAAGCACATCTGCCTGTTTTTACTGATCTCAGCTTTTTTCCAGATTAGTATTCTTAATAAGATGGGGTGACTCAATTTGCTTTATTTTTTGTTATATCCTCTCGTGCATGAAGGCTACTTAGGATATTCAGGGTCATTTAGACATATTAAAGCTTTCACCAAGAAGCCAATAATTGCAGAACAGTTAGGTAAGTAAAAGGAGTCATCAAAATATGTGGTGAACGCTTAAACTTTTAAAATTTTATTACAGTAAAAAGACACATTCCTATTAATCCCCTCACAATATCCCCCTTCTCTTTGTATGTACTTTCTGGAGCAGTTCTGGAAGTTGTTTTTTGTAAGTGACTTTCCAAGTTATGATAAACAAAAATATGGTGAGCATTGTTGCCATGTGGCACCTGATGCAAAGGCACACTCATAAAAACATTCCAATGTGTCCCCTTCTCCACCTATTCACCAAATCTGACATGCTGTGACTTTTCTGACATGAAAGTCAAAAGATCATGGAAAGTAAATGTTTTGAATTGACAAAATGTGTAACCATGGCTGTGCAAGAAAAGACGTGAAAGAGGCCTTCCAGATTGCTTAAGAAAATGAAGAGCAAAGATAAGTGTGTTCAGAGCAAGATGAAGAGTATTTTGAGAAGAATTAAAGGCAATGTGTCTTTTATTGAAATCATTTTTAAGTTAAGTATGTAACATGTTTTCAGTCACCCCTTGTACATCTCTGATAAAATATCTAATGTTTCTAGATCAGTTTTCTTTAAGAGTTGGAATCAGGTACTCAGATGCCTAGAAGAATGTCACATTGACTTGAGATGCTTACTGGATTGAGTAGGCTATAGTTGGATAGCTCTTAAAAGAATGTTTATGGGGCTACAAAGCAACCAAACAAATTTGAATCTTCATAAATTTTCTTAAAATTTCTGTATACATCTTGAAGCAATATTATTCTGGTAAGATTTAATTTGCTGACTTTTCACACATGTTTATTTGATCACTTTTAATTAGTTCCTGCTACAGATCTTGAGCCTGGTATTCTTAGAACTGGAGCTCCAGACACCATGGGTAATAAGAATGTGTGTTCTTCAAATAATGCTTTTTCTTTTCATTGGTGCATTACTGAATCATCTTTATCTTAAGACCATCCCATTGTCCTCTATTGTCATTCCTTCTCAGCCTTTATCTTGAAATTATGCCAATCTCTGTGTCAAGTTATTAGTTGAATTTAAGAGAACTGTGCGTGAAATAATTTCAGAACAACACAAACTGCTTTTCATTGTGCCATATGATGATATGCATGTGTTTAAACAGCACTGACTACCTAAAGCTATGTCTCAAAGTTAAACCTCTACCTGTTATTTTTGCTTTATCCCTCAACAAGTATGAACTACTATATTTCAATTATCATATTCCTTTTTAATGTAGTAGGATATATGTGATACATTTGTGTATCTGTTGTTTTAGGGAATGATGCTTTTACTAAATTGTCAAATTTTAAAATATACCAAACTTGGAACACTTGGTTATAGTTTTCCATGGTAGGATAGATAGTCTGCCTCTCCTTCTCTAGCAGCTTTGAAGCATGTATTAACTTTATTGAATGAAGGACTCTGATATTATGATGGTGCGGTTCATCAATTAAGTGTTGTTCTTTATGCTTTCAAACATACGAACTTTTATTGTACCCATAAATATTTAAATAGTAGGCAAATGAGTAGTTACCTCAACCTTTATGAAATGCCCTTTTTAGTAAGTCCTAAAAGCATACATTGTGATAATGTATAAAAACTAGTCCAGTAGACTTTCACAAAAGCAAGGGCCAGTTAATCAAATGTTTAAGGAAACATCTTGAAGACTATGTACTAATATTTAGCTCTGTACAATGCTGCGTTGCCAGCCTATACCGTTATGTTAATGTGCATCTGGCCATGATTTGACTGAATCTACAAAGGATTGTCTCTTCTCTCTTTCTGAAACTAAAATGAATCAATTTATAAAATTAATCTTTAAATAATTTTTTAATGTCTGGTTTATTTTACTATTTTTGGCCAGTTCTTACAACAGTCTTTGAACCTGTCACTCTTATAACCAAGGCTCCAGAAACAACATTAGGTAATTATATTCTGAATTCCTTAACAGTTTTTTCTTGCTCATTTTCAAACTTATTCCATCATTATTATCATCATCACACTATCATTTGCTTTATAAGACTGCTATTTGTCAACTTTACATTGTTTCCTCGTAAAAGTATTAAATAGTCATAACAGAAGTGTTTTTAAAAGCTATGTAAAGACCTAGAATATCTTTTACTTTGTAGTATTACTTAAGTTCATGTCATGTATTTTGTCTAAACATCATTCACATCTAAAAATGAATTTTAAACATAAGCTGGTAGTGTCTATATCTTATCTGGACAGATTAAACTATGAAATTTTTATAGTGCATGAATTCATTGAAGGATTTAAAAGTTTTATTGTAATCTAAGACCCTTAAACTCAGTTTTGGCTGTAGTTTATTTTGAAATTAGAGATTTATAAATCTTTGTTCTTTGACTTAATTCTATATATGAGTTTTCTCTGGAAACTTCAGTGTGTACAAAACAATTGGAAAAATAGGAGAAAATATCTCAATCTTACATCTACATTAAATTTCAAGGAAATGTAATGTATCTTAGAAAACATAAAACTTTTCTTTACAAAGCCACCTTCACCAGAATAATCCAAAGTTTCTTCCTTTAGCTCCTAAAATACTGCGAACACGTCGTCCACGTCCCAGACTTAAGACCACATCCAGTCCTGAAGCATCTCAGACAAAATTGGGTAAATGTGTGACCCTTTAGTTATGGGGATGAGTCCTAGAGCCTGTACCAGTGGTATCCTAAAACAATGCCCACAGTGGAAACTCCTCTAAGAGTCAAAGCATTAAGTGCAGCTAATATCTTCTTCCTCTATAAAGCTGTTCAAAAGAACATCATTTGGGGACACTAGTGATTTAATTTGAATGAAGTTCTTGCTCGTTCTGTAAAAATCACTTGAGAGGGTGGAGGGTATAGCTCAGCAGCATGGTGCCTGCCTGGCAAGCACAAGATCCTGAGTTTGATTCCGGATTCCAAAAAAAGGAGGAGTTGACAAGCAACACTGACATAGGATAGGTATTTGTAGTTATTTATTACCATGTCTGCATTGAAACATATTTCTTAGCAATGATTACAAAATCATTTTTCAACTTCCAACAAATGCATCATTATTTTCATATGTATTTGTACACATATTATCTAGACAAATTTCCAAAACAATCTTCTGTATTAATTATATAATAATCAGAGTGCAAAATATGAAAGAAAATGTTATATGGATCATAGTATAAGCTATATAGTGGAATTCAAAGGTTATTATCTTCTGCAATTAGCTAATCTGTCTTAATGTTACCAACTCTTCAAAAAGCAATTACATATTACTTCCTGTCCCTTTTTAAAAATTGTCACTTGAAACTCTATTTTGAAGGAAAAAGTTTTCATATGTATTAAAACTCTCCTGTGTTCATGTTGTTGCTTTTAATTAGTTCCTATTCCAGACTTTGAACCTGATAGTCATAGTACTGGGGCTCCAGATACAACATTAGGTAATGAATTTTATAACTTTCCTTAAATGCTTTTTTTTCTTGCTAATTAAACATGGTTACTACTGCTTCCTAAGATTGCTATTGTTACACTGTTTAGTACTTCATTTACTAGTAGTCAGAAATCTCAATTCGAATTTTGCCTGTTGTTTTTAATAGCTACTTTGGACTCATTGAAATATATCCATGTACCATTAAACCTTCTCTAAAATGATATTATATAACTGAGTGTTAAATCTTAGGTCCAAATTTTTCCTTTTCCTAATGGCATAAACTTTTGAATAACTAAGTTTCCATGAGATCTATATTAATCTTATTTCTTCAAGCAATGAGATATTCATTAATAAAATCAAAATTGTTCCATGGAAGTTTCAAGTTCTTTTGCCATCAATGTGCTTGACTACTCTTCTTTTTCACTATCCTTTAGCAGTGGATCTTAATCTTTACCAAGCAAAGGTTCTTCTGAGTGTATGCACAATATATTTTGCTCCTTTAATTAGTATTCCTATTTGATTTTGAATTTAAAAGATACCTCAATGATAATAAGTAACAAATTTAGATTAGTAATAATTTTAAGTTAGGAAGTCAATTTGAGAAAATATAATTTAGAAAATAGGTACACAAAAAACATTATTCAAGCCTCTAGACATATAAACCCTACAATATATCAAGCTGTTCTTTCTTCAGCTTTAAAAACTTGAAAAAGAAAGCCCTATTCACCTCCCAAACTTTAAATTACTTGAGGCTTCTCAGTTGAAATTAGGAAAATCAGATTCCTAGTTTAGAGTCTCTCCAGCCAATTGCAGTTGGGTGTCAAAAAGGACAGTGAGGTGCCTTTAAATTCTGTGTCCTGTAAAAGAAGAAACACTATTCAATTAATAATGATTGTAGAGTTGGCCATTAGATTCATAGCTGAGAGAGGTCTGTGTGGTAGCTAAATTTACCTTGTGCCCTATGTAAGAATTGTCTCTAGTGCATCGAATTCACTTTTCTTATTTCATTTCATCTCTTTTCAGTTGTGTTATCTATTCTTTTTAGTAGGGATACTTATTCTTTGTTTTGTTTTGGCTTAGGTATATAATCCTTTCCTTTAGTCCTATGTTCCCAGCACCATATTAGCAATTGAACATGGTAGATTAAGGAATAGAAGTAGAGATCAAAAATAAGGCTATGTTTTGCCTGTTAAGGTAACAATTTAACTTGAAAACGCTTTCCAAAAGTTTTCTTGGATATAGTTGCTTAATCAAGTGGTGAAAACAGAAAATATTTAAGAGAATCAAAAATTCTTGTGGACTGACGGAGAGTAGTTGGGACTTACAGTAGCTATAGGGGCCAGGTGAATTGGTGCATGGCTGTAATCTCAGCACTTGGGAGGCTGAGGCAGGAGGATGACTGTGAGACCATTGCCAGCCTGGACAAAAAAGTGAGTTCAAGGCCAGCGTGATATGCACAGTGAAACCCTGTCTCAGAGGGAAGGAGGGAAGGAAGGAAGGAGGGAGGGAGAGAGGGGGGCAGGATAAAGAAATAACTATAGAAGTTGGATTAATGGATGGAATGGTGGGAAGAGAAAAAACAATAAATCTCAGTTGCTTGTTGAAAGTGTTAAAGGGGGTAGTCAAACTAGAATATAGAACAAATGCTCCTAATGATATTCAACACTTTGTTAGTATTATCACCATGAAATGAGATATAGAAAGCTCTGAGAGATCTGTCATGGAACTAGGATTCAGTAGTCCATGAGAGCCTAATAGGTTCTTGCTTTTGAGAAGAATGTTTTAAATTAGAAGTCAGATACTGTTTTCTCTGTGAAAATTTTGATTGCATATATTTCAGAGATTATAGGTCATTTAGTCTCTATTATAACTACTTAGTTCTGTTATAGTTGGAAGGCAACCAGAACTGTTATGTAACTACGCCCTGGGATCATTTTAGTTCAAGATGTGGCTGTGTTTCAATAAAACTTTATTTGAATTTCATAACATTTTCACGTGTCACAAAATATTATTCTTTTCATTTTTTCCCATTGCTTAAATAATGTGAAAACCATTCTTAGCTCATGGATAAAGCAGAGGGTTGGATTTGGCAGGAGAATAGTTGGCTAGCCATTTTAAATAACATACACTTTGCAAGGCTTTCTATAACCTTGCAATTTTGAACCTTGCTTCAACTCTTCTGTTTCTCTCTAAAGTCTATGAAATAATTATTCATGATTAGTTTTACATTTTATACTGTCTTCTTTCAGCTCCCACTGAACAGCAAACTTTTATTTTGAAACCAACAACATCACCAAGCCTAGAAATGACATACAGTCAGCCTGGTAAATAAATTGTTTTATCTGTCAGAGTATACTGTGAGCTTCAGAGGACAAACTATTATCTGCTAAGTGCTGCACTTCCAAAGAAACAAAATACAAAAGGGATGTGAATTTTATAACTCTAAATACTGTACAAATATCATTTTATAGTTGAACATTGTATTTAGTAATAGATTAATTAGATTAATTGTATTTAACTATATAAAAACACTTCTTCCCACTGAGTTTGCTGTATATTATTTTAGAGAAGAATGACATCTCTGATTAAATGGTTAACAAATCTTTTAAAACCACTCATTATATACTTTAGCCTTATTTTTTATCAAAAGTTATGAATTTGTGGTTCTCTTAGCAGTAAGCTAAATTTCTTCTCTGCCATCCAAAAAGAACGCTAATTCAGTTATGATATTCAAGGAAGGAGAAATTTCCCATTTCAGTTAAGATGAAAAGATAAATGTCCATTTTTAACAATATGAACCTTTCAAAGCATACTGCCACTCAGAACTGGAAACAAATTCTTAAAATCAGTATTAGCAATGCTGCTGCTACTTCCTGATATTTAATTTTGAAAAGTTTTCTGTTTCTCTCTAGCATAGAATTGTAATTTCTAGCCGGGCATGGTGGTTCATGCCTGTAATCCCAGCACTCAGGAGGCTGAGGCAGGAGGATCCTTGTGATTTCGAGACCATCCTGGGCTATACAAAGTGAGCCCAACGTCAGCCTGAATGCATAGTGAGACCTTGACTCAAAAAGACAAAAATAAATAAAGCAGTCAATTGTAATTTTTTATCTCTTCTATTTTTAATTGCATAAATGGCACTTTGATGTAGGTAAATTGTGGATATTATTGGTTCTTTGCAACACATACGATAAATTCAATTCAGTATTGGAGCTTTTCTTAGTGTTAATACAAATATCACTATTAATATCTAAGAGTTAACACTGACACAAGAGGCAAGGCACCTTTCTAAGTACTTAGTTTGCACTAATTTACTTAATGTTCACAACTCATTCTTGATCAATTGTATCATTATGTGTTTTTTACCAGTTTCTGATATTCTGGGATCAGTTACATTTAATGCTGAGTCATCGAAAGAGACTATAGGTAAAAAAAAAATTCCCCAGTGGGAAGTTAACCATGTGTGCTTTTCCATAGCATCACAAAAGTCATCTCTGGATACCTTCATGCTTTTGTACATTTCACAGCCACTTGCTTCTCACATCGTGTGAATATTCATCCAGTGATCTCAGGAGTTACTATATGCAGCACATGGCACAAGTGTCTGCTGTATTGCTGTGCCAATTCCATAATTCCTTTACTTTCCTCTCACCTAATGAAAATTTTCAACTATTTCTGATCACTCTTTAAATATATGTACATATATGAATATGTACATGAATGCGCATCTGATATTTCATTGTCATTGCATCTTTAGGATTCCCCTACATGCTTCCTAAAGAAACATTGCATATCTTTTTCTCTTACTAGAACACTTATGCAAAAATAAGAAATGAAGTGAAATTGGCACCAGGTAGTAAATTGCTATAGACTCTGTCGATTATGTGTGGTGTGTGTATTTTCACACAGTACATTGCCTTCTTTTCTATCCTACTCAATTATACTCACCTTCATAATCTGCCTGAGTGTTACTTATACTCAAGAATGTATCTGCTTAGTGTAAGCAACCTGTGTTTTCAACTTAAATACAGGGTTCCATGACTTACCCTTTGGTCTCTCCACCACTAACTATCCATTCATTCCCTGTTTCTTCTCTAGCACCAGCTGAAACTGATTATATAAATCCCACTACCAAAATACCTCTCAGACCAGAGGAACCAAAGACTGAAGGTGATAATGTTTTCTTGCTTTAATTCATCCATTCACATTTTAATTAGCATTCATGATGTCTGTGGACTATAAATGCTTACACTGTGACACTTGATCTAAAAAGTAACAGATTTAAAGATCTTCAAGTGATAATTGATTCTCTGGAAACAGAATAAATTCCCATTTCTCTACTGGTATCTGAAAATTGAACCATAATACTATTTGAAAGTCAGTTATAACAGGTAAAACATCAATGTTATTTGGTGAGTTAGGGTAATAAAATAGAACTCCTCCTCCTTGGACTCCATTATACTATCTGTAAAATTATTACACAAATTCTTGGGAATGAGGTATGTTGCTATTTAATAAAGAAATATGTGACTATAGCTTAGTACCTTATAGTTCTTTTAAATTGTTCTCCTTTGTTTTGATACAGTTGTGGAATCTGTTCCATATGTGTCTGAACCTCCCGAGATCACACTAGGTAATGACAATCTCGGCAAATCAAACCATGTGCTTTCTGTCCATCGCACCATCAGCTGAAAACCTCAGGGCCTTTCTTGCGAGTTCATGCTGTGCCATCATCTAAGTGTTCCTATTCATGACCACTGTCCAAAAATGTTTCCCTTCTTCAGTTTTCTATCAAGACCTTGGTCTCTTTTTCAATTTTATATCAGCCAAACTGTTTAATGTAAAGCATCTTTTTTTCCCACCTAACACTGACTATTCTGCCAACATGGTATTGTGGTTAATGTTCTAGGTAATAATTTCTGTATTATGATCCACTTATATTTCCTGACCTAGTGGTATCCTTTCCATTAACACTCATCCTATCACATTCATCTACATGTTTTATTCATTCTTCTCTGTTATGTGAAATTCTGTACTTCATTATTTGCCTGCATTGTTATGTTTTTAAAAATTACATAATTCATTCATGACTCCTATTGAAAATATTATAGAATTGTTGAAGAGGTAAGATCCTAGCATTACAAAAATCCTAGTGAAGATTACAAAAGTAATTATTTTATTTATTTCAAAAGTACATTGGAACAAAGAGTCTCAATGATTTTGAAATGAAATGAATTATGAAGAAGTAGAAGTGTTGTTTTGTTGCAGACTTGTAATTTTCTTAATTTGTAAAATCTTTTACCATCTTGTTCATTGTCTGTAATTAGGGTGTGTCAAACTTATAGTAACCTCAAATACTTTCCTTCCATTACCATAGAAATGTCTCCCAAGCCTTCCCAAACTATAGTCCTAACCAGCCCAGATGTGCCTCAGACTGAACCTGGTAAATATGTTATTTTGTATTTCATGTATGAGGTGAGTGCAAAATGACAATATGTCTTTTCTGGACATCAGGGCCCCTGACTTCATCTCTTCACTCATAGTGTTTGATAGGTGAGCCTCCCCATCTATCATCAGTAAGCTCTCAAGTGACGGTGTTGTGCATATTTTAAGAATACTGCTTGAAAACATCTCTCAGCTATTCTTCGAGTATTTACTTCAGTATCTAGAAATGTTTCTGGGGAAGAAATTTATATTCTATGATATTTTAGGTATATATATATATATATGTATATATATATATACATATATATATATACACATATGGCCTAATTTTAATTACTTCATCATCTTGAACAGTTTTATAACTTCTGTCATGTAAAGAAGTAGTTTAAGTTATCTAATTTGTGTTTGACATTAAAGGGCATCTCCAGAATCAAGTTTTACAGTGTAATCCACGTGAAACAATGTAACTGGCTACCTCACCTTGCCATTGTTCAGAGGCCTTACTTCTTTCATTCTCTTCTGCAAAGATTTGGCCATTCCACTGCATGTAGGGAAACTGAAATCATACCATTGACTTTGGCTAGTCATAAATATTTACTTGGCGGAGTTTGAAATAAATGAAAAAAAATTACCAGCATGGATATTACCAAATGTGCCTCTTCTTACAATGAAAAATCCTCTCAATATGTATGTATTTTCATGGAATAAAGGTTCATCACAAATAAACCCAACTTCAGTTTGGATTGCCATTAATTTTTTTCACATGGATTTATTTCTAAGAGATACAGGGATATAAAGTTTATTCATTGCACTCTGAAGCACCCTATAAAATGTTACCTATAAACTTTACAGTTAAGTTATTTTCCAAAATTTTTTTTTCATTTTTTTATTTAAAGAGAAAAAAAAAACAGGAAAAGCGTAGAAATATTACAGAATTTCAAGAAAAGAAGATAAATAGTAAGAAATCACTAGTTGATACATTACACATGTTTTCCAAAATTTTATGTTGACTACAAAACTGATATCTCATATTTTTGGAAAATGTCTTTAATAGCTCTAATAATTTATATTACTGAAATATCTAACTATAAATGTTAGAGTCAGTAATTCCTATTCTGATTTTTCATGCCATTACTGCATGATATGCCTTTACCTTTACAGGATCTGTTATTTGCACTGGGGGGAAATTACCATATCAGTTGGAACCTCAGCAAGGAGGCAGACAATCAGAAAATCATAACTTTGAGTTTAAGTATCAAACGCAAATCATCAAAATTTAGGATTGGAGAGGTTCCAATTAATCACGCAACTTTTGATGAAGAACCTGAGTCTGTAGCCCATTGATTGGAAAAAAGAACTCTAAACCAAAGTAATCTCTGATATATCTTGATGTTCATCTCTCTATAGGCAAGAAGATGCCAGTGAAACCACTGTATGCCTTTTATATTTTTATTTATTGTCAGGAAGAAGCCTCTGCATATTTATTCAGAAACTACTGGTGTCTAATAATTCTTATTTCAGCAAGCTCTTCTTAAGGTGTCTGAGATTGAATTTTATTTCTTTTACCCTGAACACATTTCAGTTCAACAAAATACAACTTTGCATCTAATATTTCCTTTTCTTCTTTAGGTTATATAATTAACTTCCTTGGGGAAGAAGAAATTGGATTTTACAATGAGTGTCTTAGAACTTCTTTAGGATTTTCTCAGCAAAAAAAAAATTTTGCAGAAAAGTATCTTTGTTGTTCAATTTTTTCCCCAGTATTACCAGTAAAAATTGTGTTTTATTTATAAGACTAATTTTTCTCATTACAACTTGATCTTAAGATGTAAACTACATTTGGAATATTGCATGGCAATTTTCTCTTTTATGTAGGAAAAATTGCATGTACTTGTATTTTATTTAGTACATCTGGATAGTCTGAGGAAGTGATATGAATTTGTAATAAGAGTAAGTTTATTATTATGAGATTTAGTTTCAATCTATTTAAAAGAAATTTGCAGTTCTATTTTGCTGGTGTCATTTAATGTGTCTTTTCTTATGTTTTCTCTATGTAAAAAATTATCTACCTCTACTTTGTAGGTGCTTAGAAGCTTTAATTGTAGTTGCTGTGTTCTTTGGTCTTCAATCACTCAATAAACATCTGAGCTTCCAGAGACTAAAATAATGTGATTTTCAAAGGGTTTAAGAATTCCAAACCTATGTCTTTTGTTTAGCTCTCAGGCAGACACCCCGAACTCCTCTCAAGACAAAAACGTCGCAACACCCAAGAATCCCACAAACACAACCAGGTAAACATGTACTTTACCTTGAAAAGTATGAGGTTAGCAGAGTTATTCTGTTGCATGATAATGGGGTGAATTTTTAAACTTTGTGAAACAAGTCTCCCTCAGTAATTTAAAAAGTATTTACAGCACATTTGTTTTTAGACTTGGTTTAAAAAGTCCATGGTTGGGAGAGCTTATTCCACAGAACTTCTCATTACTTAAGATGGAGATGAACAAGAATTACATTCTTGGACAAAGCAGCCTGCCTATTCCCTACTTCTCTCCCAGATGGTGGTTTCCTTCTACCCCTTTACCATCACTAAATGTGCTTCTCTCTATGATTTAAATCATCATCAACATATGGCCCACTTAGAAAAACAAACTGGAGGTACAGTGATCCAGTATACTAGGGAATGAAAATATACTACCTCTAAAGGTTTTCAAAAGGAATATATTTGGTAGCATTAAAATTATTCTTGATCTAACTAGTAATTCTAGATTCCTTAACTCTTCATATACTTTAATCATGTATCAGAATGTCTACTCAAGGTAGGAAAAATCTATAGTCTTAGGTGGTTTCTAATACCTGATTCTGAAAGAAATCTTACTTGTTAATAAATTTGTAAAGAAAAATTATTTAAAAGATTGTTTTATAACCCATATTTAATTAATGATTTTTAAGTGTCATAGTATATTTTAAAATTTGTTCTCATTACCAAAACTTACTATTCTAATAATATACTAATATTCTAATATATTAATAGTATTCTAATAATATATAAAGTTACCTAGCTGATATGCACCCAAAGAATAAAAATATTTGGTAACAATAAATATATTTGAAACATTAATATCTGAAAATTCTCAGGGAAAAATTAATGATTAATTAATAAACAAATAATGACTAGAATAAGGAAAACACATAAAATTTAAAATACTTAACCATTATTAAATAAACCAAGTATATTAAATTTATTGATAAATTAAACATAATTTTTAAAATTATGTTTTTAACATTACATGAGAAGTAGTTTTCCACTTTGTATTTGGATATGCATCATAGAACAAGAGTAGGATAGAAGAAATAAAAATTTGAAAAGCATGAAAGCTGATATATCCTGGAATATAAGAGAAAAGATGAGAACAAAACGATGAAAAAAAAGAGAGAAAAGATGATTAAATAATAAATACCAAAAGTTAAGATCTTCAGTCTCCAAATTCCTGGTTTATAATTTTTTAAGTGAAGGGACTAAGAAGAAATAAGTACTTTTTTTGTAATTTTTCTTATATTTGAGTACTTTGTACTTCTAAATATATTGCAGTAAATTAGAAGCTTGCTCTAAATTGTTACTAACTCTCAACTTCCAATTTAATTTTTTTTTGAGACAGGATCTCACTATGCCATTCAGGTTGACCTTGAACTTGCTCAATAGCCCAGGCTGGCTTTGAACTCATGGTAATCCTCCTGCCTTGGGCTCTTGAGTTCTAGGATTACAGGAGTGCACCACCACACCCAGCTCAAATTTAATTTTGATTTAGAACTTTAACTTTCTTTCTTGACAAGATTATAGAGGTTGAGAATGGGTAGAGTCACAGGTGCATTGCATTCCAGTTTCTAACTCTGAATCCTGATGAAGCTGCCAGAGTAAAGGGAACCTCCTGATCTTGTTGCAATTGAGGCAGCTTCCAGACTGGTGGAAAATAACTACAACTCAAATATTTCTGGCTTTTTCAGTGCTGGATGCTTAATGCTAAGGAATGACTTAGAGAGCTGATCATAAAAAACAAAATACATTCTAATTATTTTTCAAATTGAGTGGAATTAAGATCTCTCTTTTCCATGAGAATATGAATATTACTAACAATATTTAGATTTTTATAATCTTTCAAGGATGTCTGTGTAGCATACAAAGATAACACAAAACATTTTAAACACAAATATTCAAATATCTTTATCTCATAAATTTCAGGAATCATTTGGAAGGGATAATGTTTTGTTTACATATATAATACCAATGCAAATTTTGTTAGGCATGAAATGATTGTTATCTAACAATAGTATGTAATTCAGCATATGGCACAATTTTGTCCACCTAACACATTTTTAAAATAAAATTCTATAATTTGATATGTCACCTTTCTTGTTACCAAGTTTGCTTATAAATTGGATAGCAAAATTCAGGTTAGTTTTTGGCATTTGAAGTGAAAGCAGGACTTAGAATGTGAAACAAATCACCAAGAAAGTTTTGTAAGTCAATAAAGGATTAATGTTTTTGATTCCTGTTTATTTTTAATTCTTGTGTTTATAGGTAATAATGACTCTATTGTTAATGTTATTATGTTCAGAGGTCTTATAACATCTAAATTTTGTGTTCTCCTAAGTTTTGTGGAGAAAAAAAATATTAAAATAAAGATATACTAAAATTCTTCAATACCATGTTTATAAAGACCCCTGGAAGTGGAAGAAATTTCATTAGAGTATCATTTGCACATAGTTTTGACATGCTATATTTGGTTCTCACAATTATCCTTTAAGAAGGGCAGATATTATTTCCACCTAAAAATGTTCTCATTTTAAGCAAATTAAAATCTGGCCAGCAGAATTAGGATATGTAGAGATCCCAAGCATCTGACCTAGTGACTATACATAGTCATCAGCATTTGGTTCAACTCTTGGTTCTGGTTATTTATAACCATGTAACTTCAGGCACCAAACTAAGCTTTGCTGTTCTCTGTTTAACTACATTTAAAATATACCTGAAAAGTCATACTCTGACTTTATCAACTTTACTTACTTTATCGTCAGTGAAAGACATGAGAATCAGTTTAAGCAGAAGTCAAGCAAACACATCCAAAAAGGAAAATCAATCCTGCATTAATTACCATCTCCTCTCAAATGAAGATTTCAAAAAAAATTCATGCTATCCTGCTGTTTTGTCAAATTTTTTATTTCTAAGATCTCATTTTCCTAAAAGTATTTAGACTTCTAATGCATCTATTGCTAGAGCTTATGATTAATATTCGTGTCAATAGTACTTAGTTTTATCAGTGTTCTTGTTATTCCTTGTTGTACTTTATGTGTTAAGCATAAATGAAATATGAAAGATGATAAAAACAAATGACTTATGATCTGAATTCTCTTTCAGTGCCTAAGGGGACCCTGCATGCTACTTCAAAACCCAAAATGTCACCAAGTCCAGAAGTGTCACATACTACATATGGTAAATGCTTTTTTTTAATATTTAAGCCAAATACATTCTACTGTTACACTTAGCTGAACTAAAGCATGAGAGTTGATGGGTGTAAGGTTAACATTTCATGTATGCTCAAATATCCCATTGTACTATATACAGTGTGTTTATCTCACAGGTCTTCTAAGAGTTGTTCAGTTGCTTATGCAGTAAAGCTATTATTAAAGTTAAAAGGTAGGGAATTATGCCAAAATTCAATGGCTTTCCTAGAACTAAAATTCTTATTCCTGATATAAAAATATTATCTGCTAATTCTGATCATGCTGGGCTTGAAATTTTCACCAAACAAGCATATGAAATCTTTTGGTTTTTCCCTCACAAGGTAAAACAAAGATAAAATGGCACTTTATAAATACAGGCACTGACATTTAGCCATTTACTTGGACCCATAAATTTTACTATTTCCAATGCTGAGGTATTTTTCTTATGAAAGTCTATTTTAAAACTTTATGGCTTAATATTTTTATTACATACATACACAGAAAGATTTTGGGCCTGAGGATGTAACTCACTGGTAGGTGCATGTTTATCATATACAAGGCCTTGGGTTCACTCCCCAGGATCACCCAAAACTTTTAGTTACAAATCTGTTTTTTTCATATCCTTTGGGAAGACCTTCTGTTCACATATGGAAAGAGTAATCTTATGTTTATGGGATTATCTATGGAGGAAATGTAGAAATACAGACATTGCATGGGTCTTACCATCACTGCTATTTATATCTAGTCATCAAATGGCCCTAGGAAGAGTGCCAAACAATTTTTTATATACAAATCAAGCTCATTTTAACCTAGAGAATCTGAGGTAATATAGTCAGTACTTTCCCTTTACAAGTACAATTACTATAAATTTCTATATATTTTTAAAGTACATAATACATAGTCCCAGAACCACAGAAATTCAGAAGCAAGTCTGAATTCATTTGCTATAATATTTTTTCATACAGAGAGTATTATATTGTTGGTGTGATATAGTAAGAAACCACCAATCAGGGCAAGTAATTAAACAGAGGGAAAAAGCAGATAACTAACAACAGGAAAATAACATGACCAAGACAAACCAGTACATATCAGTTGTAACCATCAATGTAAATGGCCTCAATTCACCAATTAAAAGAAACATAATGGCAGAATGGATCAAGAAACAGCATCCAACCATATGCTGTATTCAAGAAACCCATACAACAAAAGAAAATTCATAGACTGAAAGTCAAAGGATAGAAAACAATACTTCATGCAAGAGGAACCCCCCAAAATCACAACTATATCAGATAAATATTAATAGAAATTAAAAATCAAATAAGCAATAACATAATTGTAACAAGTTACCATAATATCCCATTGTCACAATTAGATAGATCAACTAGACCAAAGTTAGAAAAGATATAACAGAATTGAACCAAACTATGAACAAATGAACTTAGTAGACATTTACAGAATGTTCCATCCAACAACATCAGAATACACTTTCTCCTCATCTGCACATGAGACCATATACTAGCCCACCAAACATGCTTAAGTAAATAAAAAGGAACTGAAATTATTTCATGCATATTATTTGACCATAGTGCTCTAAAATTGAATATTAATGACAAAGGAAACCACAAAAACTCCATAAACACATGGAAATTAAATAACACCCTCCAGAACAATCAATGTGTCACAGATGATTTACAATCAAACAAAACTGCAAATACAACTTACTGGAACCTGTGGTGCATAATGAAAGTAGTTCTAACAGGGAAATTTTTAGTGGTGAATTCTCACATCAGGAAAACAGAATGATCTCAAATGAATAACTAATTCTGCACCTCAAGCTTATAGAAAAAATCTCAGTCACAACCAAAACTCACACAAGGGAGGAAATTATACAGATTAGAGCAGAAATTAACCCAACTGGAAACGTGAAAACAATATAAAGAATTAATGAATTGGAGTCAGCTCTTTGAAAGAATAAGTAACATTGATAAACTCAGCCAACCTTAAACACCAAAAAGAAAGAAAGAAAAAAGAAAAAAGAAAGGAAAGGAAAGGAATAAAGAAAAAACTCAAATTCATGAATAAGGAATAGAAAGGGAGAAATCACTACAGAATTTGCGGAAATTCAGAAGATCATCAACACCTACTTTGAAAGTCTGTAATTGCATAGGTTAGAAAACATTAAGAAATGGTAAGATTCCTAGAAACATATGAATCACTAAAGCTAAATCAAGAAGATATAAAAATCTTTAATAACCCAACATCATTTAATGAAATTGAAAATGTAATTAAAAACTTACCAGTAAAGAAAAGCTGAGATTCTGATGCATTCACACCTAAATTCTACAAGAAATTTAGAGAAAACTTAATGCCAATTCTCCTCAAACTCTTTAATGAAATTGAGAAGGAAGCATTACTCTCCAATTCATTCCTGGAGGCAAGCATACTCTGATACCAACACCAGGGAATGAACCAACCTAAAAAGAGAACTACAAGCCAGTCTCCCTAATGAACATAGATGTGAAAATCATCATTAAAATGCTAGCAAATAAAATACAGCAAATCATCAAGATGATTATACACCATGACCAAGTGGGATTTATCCCAGGAATGCAAGGATGTTTCAACATATGCAAATCAATAAATATGATACATGATATCAACAGAGCCAAAGACAAAAATCACACAATTATCTCAACAGAAGCACAAAAATTTTTTAATGAAGTCCAACATTCATTAATGATAAAAAATTCTCTAAAGAAAATAAGAGTAAGTGGTGTCTATCTCAATCTGACAATAGCCATCTTTGACAAATCAACAGACAACATAACATTAAACAGACAAAACTCTCAACCCAAAATCAGAAAAAAGACAAGGCTGTTCACTATTGCCACTCCTATTCATTATAGTTCTGGAAACATTAGCGAAAGCAATTAGACAAGAGAGAGAAGTAAAAGGAATAAGGATAGGAAAGGAAGAACTTAAACTTAAAAGGAATAAGGATAGGAAAGGAAGAATTTAAGCTATCATTATTTGCATATGACAATGTATTCTACATAGAAGACCACAAAAATACCACCAAAAGACTCCTAAAATTAATAATCAAATTCAGTAGCATAGCTAAATATAAAATCAACAATTAAAAATCAATAGCATTGCTATACATAAACAACAAGAAATTAGAGAAATCATATCCTTCACAATAGCATCCAAAAATATGAAACACTTAGGAATCAATATAATAAAGGCAATAAAAGAGGTATACATTGAAAATTACAGCATGCTGAAAAAAGAGAGAAGAAGATATCAGAAAATGGAAAGATATCCTTTGCTCATGGATGGGAAGAACCAACATAGGGAAAATGCCCATACTCCCAAAATTGTTATACAAATTTAATGCAATCAAAATCAAAATATCATTAGCATATTGCACATATCTAGATAAAACATTCCTAAAATTTATTTGGAACAGGAAGAGACCTAGAATAGCAAAGGCAACCCTGGGCAACAAAGGCAAGGCAAGAGGCAGCCCAATCCCTGACTGAAATTATACTACAAAGCTACAGTAACAAAATCAGTATGGTACTGGAAAAAAAAATGAGGATCAGTGGAAGAGATTATAAGATGTAGACACACTCCGTTATTTTGTCTTTGACAAAGGTGCAAAATATGATCACTGGAAGAAAGACAATTTCTTTAATAAATCATGCTGGAAAACTGGTTTTCCATATGCTGAAGACTAAAATTAGACCCATGTCCATTACCATGCACTAAACCAAAGTCAAAATGAATCAAAGATTTTAAGAATTAAAATAGGGACACTAAATCTTCTGGACAAGAAAGTAGGTAGAATTTTTGAAGACATAGGTGTAGGCAGGGTTCATGAACAAAAATCAACCTGCATAGGAAATATCTCCCAGAATCAACAACTGGGATCTCATCTTACTTAAAAAATTTCCACATCAAAAAAAATCACCAACAGAATAAAAGGAAAACCCACAAAGTGCAAAATAATTTTATCCAACTCTCCCTTAGACAAAGATTCTTTCTAGAACATATAAAGAATTGGAAAAAATCAGGCCCTCCAAATTCAAACATTCAATCCAAAAATAAGCATCTGAGATGAATACATACTTTTGAGATGAAGAAATACAAATGGCAAATAAATACATTTAAAAATGTTCAACATAACTGGTCATTCAAGAAATGCAAATTAATAGAACACTGAGATTCCATCTCACTCTAGAAGAATAACTATCATCAAGAAATCAATCAAAAGTTGGCAGGGCAATGGGGAAAAAGGAAACCTTCTCCACTGTTGTATAACCACTGTGGAAATTAGTGTGGAGATTCCTCAAAAAGCTATGATTAAAGGTCACATTCCATCCAACCATTTCCTTTCTATATATTTCCCCAGAAGAATTACAAACATCATACCACAGCAATATATGTACACCCATGTTTATAGCAGCACAATTTGTAATAGCTAAATATTGGAAACAACCCAAACGCCCATCAACTGTGGAATGGATAAAAAACATGTAGTATTATTATATAATGGAGTCCTACTCAGATATAAGGAAGGATAAACTTGAGGCTTTTATAGGTAAGTGGATGCACCTAGACCATAATCATAAATGAAATAAATCAAACTTGCATGTGTAAACATCATATTGTCTCCCTAGGAAAACAAAATCGCAAAGAAGTAAATAAGATTCAAAATCCACAAAAAATATTGTGAGAGTGAAAGAAATTGCTCAAAAGGAAAAAACAACTGGGATTTGTAAAAGAAGAAAAGAAGGAAGGGAAAAGAAAAAAATATACATACACATACAAGCACACACACAAATGATAGCTAAGATAATTATACTACTGATTTCCTTTAGTTCATTAAATCAGTTTGTACTTATATTGTTTGATCTATTATGTGTACCTATATCTTATAATCTGAGCAAATGCTTTGGAGATAACAATATGCAACATATTAACCACTGTTAGTTTCCTATTAACTTGTGTTGAAATTCTTTATCATTTTTTTCTCTTTAAAACAAAAAATTGAGTTGTGATAGACAACCACACAGATTTGACTTGTTCTATTTACTTTTAAGAGGGTGAAATTGTTGCTGTAATTTCATCAATCTATTTTATAGGTCTTTTCTTTTTAATAGTTAATATTTGCCTTAATGTCACCAACACCTTGTTTTCTACAGAAACTGACCCAAAGCTTATACATGAACACTCCCCAGGACCTCTGTTGCTCTTATCTACCAGCTCATCTATTTCCTGTGTTCAGAACCTTGTCTCTAAACCTGCAGTCTACTCTACCACTGTGATTATGAGGGTCCCTCACATTGCCCCAAGGCTGAGATGCTAATAGGAATAGTCATTAAGCTACTGTTCCTATGTTTATATTTTCTTTTTTTTTATTTAAAGAAAAAAATTTTTGAAACAGAAAGAGGATAGAAATAATACAAAATCTCAAAAACAAAACAAAACAGAAAAACAAAAATAGTAACCAGTAAGAAATCACTAGTTGATAATTACATATTTTCCTCTTTGAAGTAGTTGTTCAAGTTACAAAAGTAAAGCCTACAAAGTGGACATCCAAACAGTGAGACGGCAATCAGTTTTGTTCATCCATCCAACTAAAACTTTAGTAACATGGTTATTAATCCCACACACTCAAACATACATGCAGTTATATCCTTTAGAATACTTTCATTTGCTCTGTTTTTTTTCTTTACAATAACTATAATCCATTCTCATAAACTACTTAGAAGTTCTACACATGTATAAGTCTCTACACGTATACCTAGCCTTTCTGTATTAGAGGGAGAAACAAATCAAAACAAGTCAACAATACAAATTCCTAGAGAAACATGAAATGGAAAGGACATATAAAACTACAGTACTAGGTGATCTACGGTAGTTACTATGATGTCTCTTGCTATTTTCAATAAAATTGTCTATATCGTCAAACATAGTATAGTTAAACTTAGCATTGCATTACACTATTAATAAAATCTAAACATTGGAGACATTATAGGACTTCAAAGGCAGTTAACAATCAAACCAGAATGGGTATCCTATTGAATCTTGTCATCTTCAGAGTAGTTCCCCTATTCTCAGACTTGACACTCTCAAGCATACCAGATTCAAATAAAATCAGTCAAGATAAAACAGCAATATAACCAATCTTCTCTGTCTTATCTCTGCTATGCTATTTTTCTGTCATTGTTTGTTTACTTTTCTCCTTCATTCCACTGTCTGCCCTTTTCTTTGAGGCCTTTCTGCCATTGTTCCTGGAACCCTGGTGATTTTCTTCTCTCTCTCTAGAATGTCCTTCAGTATTCTTTGCAGGGTTGGATTGGTGGTCACAAACTCCCTCAGTTCCTCTTTGTTGTGGAAATATCTTGTCTCTCCATGAATTTTGAGAGACAGTTTTGCAGGGTACATCACTCTGGGTTGGAGGTTATTTTCTTTCAGGGCTTGAAATATTTCACTCCAAGCTCTTCTTGATTTGATAGTTTGCATTGAAAAGTCTGCTGTGATTTTGATGAGTTTTCCTTTATAGGTAATCTGTTTCTTTTCTCTGACTGCTTTTAATATTCTGTTCTTGTGATGGATTTCTGGGATCCTGATTATTATATGTCTGAGTGTAGATCTGTTTGGGTTGTAGCTGGCTGGAGTTCTATATGCCTCATTTATCTGAACTTACTTTTGTTACCTATGTTTGGGAAGTTTTCCATAATTATTTCTGTGAATAGACTTTTTATTTCATTTGTATTTGTTGCTGCATCTTCATTCACATATTTTATTCTTAGGTTATAAATCCTTGTCATCTTCTAGCCTTTGTATCGTTGCTTCCTGGTTCCTTGTTATTTTTAAGAGATCCTTCCTTTCGTGATCATATGTTGCAAATCTATCTTCAAGTTTTGGAAGTTTGTTTTTAGTTTCTGTTAAAAGGTTTTGCCAGCTTTCAATGGAGTTTTTAATTTCCTCATATTCTCTTTGGATCTGTTTCACGTATTCTAGGTTTTGTTTATATTCTACATCAAAGGCTTCTCTCCTTTCTCTGGGTTCCTCTATTCTTTCATTTGTGTCTACTTAAGGATTATCCAGGACTTCTTTTATTAATCTTCTTATATCTTGCTTCACCCAAGTTAGAATTTCAGATTTAAATTTGTTGATGAGGTCATGGAGGTATTTCTTTATTTCCGATGAGGCTGTCTCTTCTGACATTACAGGTTTGCTGCTCTCAACCTCCTCTGCATTCACCTCTGCTGGACTCACTTTCCCTGGTTCCACAGTTAGAGACCTTTTGCTGTTTCTCTGTCTGGTCATGTTTCGGGCCCCTTCAGACGGGTGGGTGGTGGAGGTCTCTGGGCCTTTTGTATTGCTTACAGTTTTTTCTACAGCACACTGGCTAAGGAAGTGCCGCCCCCTAGTCCGCTGCGTATCTGTGAGGTGCACGCTGAGATCCAGCCCCTCCCACTATGTCAGTCAACCAGTTTATGCTTCAGCAAGTTCGTGTGTTCCCTGGGGATGCCACTGACTCACAGCAGCTTCCTCCCCAGCTACTGGGTTTCAACAGGGGCCTGGCCCAGCCCAAGCATATCCCACCAACCTGCTTTGGACCAGGAATGGTTGATGGATGCTGCCTCCAGTTTTGATTCAAGCCGGCCCTGCCCAACTCCAAAATGTTGTCTAGCCAGTCCTCCCGATCTGGGGAATCCAGTTCCTGTCACTCACCAAAGTTCACGCAGCTCAACTGGCTGTTTCCACTCCCTGTTGCAGCGCCTCCCCCAGCCGAGGGTCTGGAGCTCATTAACCCCCGCTCTAGGAAGGGTCATGATCTCAGCTCAATCCTGAGTTGACTCTAAGATGTGCCAGTACAGCAACCAGGGGGGCCCAGTTCCAGCCCTCCATCCACGCTTCTTCTTCTTTCTTTTTTTTTCTTTTTCTTTTTCCTCAGTTTCTTCCTGGGTCATGAGAATTCCTCTCCTTTTGTCTGGCTTTCTCCATATTGTCAGATTCCAGTTTTTTTTTTTTGTTCAGAGAGGCTCTCTTATAGTGCCACCACTTAGTCAGCCATCTTGCAAATCACTATATTTTCTTAAAAGCATTCAAAATTGGATTCTCTTTCATTCAGATGGTTTGGGGTTGTATCTCAGATTTGCATCCTGATAAATCTAAGACCTTGTTTACCAAATTCTATGAGTTATACCTAAAAAAATGGAAATTACATGTGTATTTAACATGCATTGGTAATCTTAGAGAATAAAAGTCTAAAAGGCTGAAATTAGGACACAGTTACATTGCATCATGATGTTTACCTTAAAATGTATTCTGAGATATCAGAAGCAACACACTTGAATTTTCAGACCTGTAACAAATAGTCAGGCACTATAGGATTCACTTTACATCTCTTTCCCTCTATAGATTCCTAGGCATAACACGTTTAATCCATGGAAGCTTTAAATTCCTCCAATCAGTTATCTAAATTATCTGCTACATGCAATGAGGATACTTGAAAAATTGATCTCACATTCTATGTCCAAACCAAAACATAACTGGTTTCTGTCTGGATCTGTCTTGGAGGAATGCTTTAGTGTTAGGACAACTAACACTAAAAAATAGGTGCAACTTGAAGCCTAAACCCAGAGTTCCTGACTCAACAGAGCTTTGTGTTCCTTGTGGATTCTTCTCCACACAAAGACTTTATGGTCATTTGAGGACCACTAGGCATTTGGATAGATTGAAGTCATTGGGAGAATGAAAATTTAGATTTCAGCTGTCCTGTCTATTTATTATATTAGTAAATTCTCAATTGCAATTACATACTTAAGTATTTTTGTAGTCATTTTCCCATTTCCAAATAAATATGCTTTTGGTCTAAGGTAATTAAGAATGAATGTCTAATTCTAAACATTTCCTTAGAAATTTAGCTTTATTTTTTCAAATGATAAAGACCTGGGCTTGGTACTTGTTAGGTATACAGAATCTGTAGGACTTCCAGGTGGAAATATCTAACTGGTGTTTGAAAATGGTTTGCTGAATTTCTGTAATGAACTTGAGACATAAAATTAAGGAATCATTTTTCTACATGTGGATGGCCTTATTTTGTATTTAATCACTACACAGACTAAGAAAATCAAGTTAGAAATCTTTTGAGTGAACAGTGACACATACGGAGTCATCAGATGTTGTTATAAAACATATAGCAGAGTTGGAAAAGAGTTGAGAAGGGGTTTGGGGAAAGGTCTCAAGAAGGGAGGGCCAATATGGCAATGAGATAGGGAAGGATCAGGTGAACCTGCTGACCTGAAAGTGCAGGCCCAGGATCACTTTTGGGTTGGCTGCTCCACAATTTAGCAGTTTTCAGATTTTAGAAAGTTAAAAGTAAATACATGTTTGATCACAAAAATATTGATATGTCTGTCATGAGAAATGTCAGTAGTTGAATTATTAAAAATTAAATACTGCTTATATCAATTCTAGTCATGACTTGCTGTGAATAAGGTAAAGAAAAAGAGAATGTTTTTTCAAGTACTTGTTAGACTTCAGCACTGCAGATAAGGCAGTGTGAACCCGTGGTTATAGGAAATCAGTGAAGGGTAGGCAGACCACAGTGGGTGAAACAGACACAAGTCAGAGATCAAAAAGCAGAGGAAGACAAAAAGTTTGAGAGCAAGAAATCAATCATCTTAAAAAGAGCACACATCAGTGGAATGGGTCTGTTTGCCTTGTTTTGTTGTGTGCTTTTTATTGTGATTCTTGTTCTTATTATATTGGTGTACTTGAGCAGTTGTGTAGGTAAAAGAAAAAAAAATTCTTGGAGAAATGGTAATACAGACTAATAGAGAGAAAAAAAAGAATATAATTCATGGGACCTAAAAGGCCTTAGAAGAGATGAGATGGAGGGTGGCTCAAGACACAGGAAATGTTCAAAACATAGCTTCCAAAAAGGCAGAAGTCTTGGCACCTCTCAGGCTGGATTTAAGAATACGAAGCCAGAATAAAAAGATTCTTGGAATAAAAAGGGACTTAGTTTACATGTATCCCTTTTCTATGAGAAAATCTGTATGTTACTGCTAGTGTAAACTTTATTGCAAATTTCACATTCTACCATCTTTATCAGAATCACACACTCATTTTGTCATTTATGTATAGCAAAATTTTCATACACATTAATTTACCAATGTGCATATGAGGCATTGTCCACTCATAACAGCCTTTTGTTAAATTTTTCTTTGTAGTGGTATACTTTATTTAAAAAGATAGCTAATATATAGGACATTTAATATAAATAATAAGTTGGCTAATATAATTGAATCTACAATAAATAAATGTAAATATACTTAAACAGAGATCAGAACCGCCCTCTCGAATAAATTATAATTGCCTCCATTGATGAGATGCCCCAGCATGGATGGCATAGTTTGTAGGGATCATATTCTTATCAAATTAAATATGTAAGTGAATGCCACATAGACAAAAAGAAAAAAGCATTTCATAGAGCTGTAACGGACCTAATAAGAGAATGATTCATGTCCCTGTCATGTAAATATTTCTATTTTCCTTTCCACTTATTTCACCTGTTTTACAAAGTCTACTAAACTAGTTTATTAAATCATCACTTCATGGTTTAAAAGAAGTGCCAATTTTAGCAGCTGGAATCCACATTATCCTAGTTTAAATTCCTCAGTAAACTAAAGTAGTGGCAAGTAATGTATTTACAACATGTGTATTTATTAGTAACATATCTTTTCTCAGCTTTTCTTTTCTTAGTCTTTTCTCTCCATAGTATAGTCTGGTGCTATATTTAATTAGGGCATTTATAATCTGCAGGCTTCCTTGTATGTTTGTGACCTTTGCAGAAGCAAATCAAGGTATCTTCTCCTTTAACCTTCAGATAAACATTTGATTTGATTTACAATCTGAAATTGCTCATATTTCACAATTTGAATTTTTCAAAACACTACATGGCAAAGTGAAATGTTCCCTATTGCAGTGAATTTTCTCCTTTATGAACTACTGACCATTTTGAAGTTTAGCATTTTCTTTTTTTAAGTCTAAATTTTTAAATTTCTCTCCATGTGTTACCTCCTAGCCTCTTGAACAGTGGAGGCAAATCTATGGCACCAGTGCTACAGCAAGCCATTTGTTATTGAAAGCTCTAAAAAGGTTGCTATCACTGCCTTAGAAGTCTGAGACAGGTTTTTATTCAATATGCCCATTCTAGTTATTTGGTTAGTACATAGTGACCTAGAAATAGAACAGCTATCCTGTGCAAGTTAAATCATCCCCCCTTCAAAAAGAGAATGTCCAGTTTATGAAACGTGCTTCTACACTAATGCTAATATGATACTTGACCACCTCAGGATACAAAATTTTTTGTCTGTTCTTTTTTCTGAGATAGAATTCTAGAGGAATCCTAATGGTTTTGAACAGTGTTACAAAAGAGTCAAGAAAATGACACTGCCTAGCAAAGAAGCACTGGTAGTTTCAAAATCTTCACTGTAGTAGAAATAAAGCTTTTCAGTGAGAGAGTAGACCTGAGGGCTTTCCTATGAGGGGAGTGGGCTGAAAAAGTACTTTTCACTGCTCTTGGAGTCAAAATCTAGCAAAGAGATCTAGTACGAACAATAATAAAATCGCCTTGCTATTTTCTGCAGTAAGAAATAAAGTACTATGTTCCCAGTCTTTTTTATTTTGTGAAAATTAAACAGAACATTAAAAATATACTAGGTATCATGGTGTCTAGCTGGCATGTTTGTCTTTTCTTATGTCAAGCACCAAAGACACCTAATATACTGGAAGCCACAGAACTCAGGAAGGCAAAACTCACCATTGCCAGCATTTTTCTAGCATTTACTCTATAACAAGAATTGCCATGAACTTTATATATTGTGTCTTCTAATGGTCAGCAAATTCCCTTTTCTTTATTTTCTAATCATGATAACTGTTGTGTCATTTTGAATGAAATTATGTCCTTTTTTTAGACATTCAAGATTTCTGTTTTCCTTTCTTATTTTTCTTAATGTGTAGGCAATTTATCCACTTGATTTAAAATAATTCATTTTCTATTGCTGTCAGTGGAATTCTAGTGTAAATGGCAAAAGGCAGCCAACTACTCCAGGCAAAAATGACTTTGTGTTTTGAAAATGACCTGAAGATCTACCTTGATGTGTTTAATTGTATTAACTATTTTCCCCTATCTTTTATTATTCCCATCAAGGGAGCTTTTAAAATGAGCTTTGATCAACTTTATTTCTATTTACTGCCACCAGACCCTTCTCTACACGATGATACTTTTCCATTTTGAAAGAACCATCATCTTCTTATGCTTCTGAAAATACTTTTGCTTCCTTCATATTTTAGGGAATTTTAATCAGTGGTTGTATTCATTCTAGGTGTGAAATTTAGAAGACATGGTGCTTTATAATCTTTTTCTTTTAGGTCCAGAAGAAGTGCCCTTTCCCCATTTACCAGACCCTGACATCTCTCAGAGTGAACCTGGTAAAATTATTTTATTTTCCTGGGTAGAAAGTGTATTTTTAAAAAAAATTCTTGTAAATATATGTCAATGGCTATGATATAAAAGAAGCCCAAAGGAAGTTGTAGATACAAAGTGTATATTTCTTTAGGGGAAGTTTAATAATATAACGTAGTTGAAAGTTTTTTCTCTTGGTTAAATGCAGTACTAATATATGATAAATTTACTTTATCTGAAAGTGTTTTAATTGAATAGTAGATTATATTAAAATTGTAAAACATAATTATTGAATGAACCCACATTAAAAAATATAAAGGTGACTGCATTATGAGTACAAAATATACATTTAAATAGAAAGGGTGCCTGCTCTAAAGTTTTTTTATAAAATGATGGGAATGAAATCTTTAAAGTTGAAAGATTAAACTTGGTTAAACTAAATTCCCTAAATTTCTTTATGTAGAAATGACTCATATTTATTATAGTTCCTAGAGAATATTCAAATGGTTAAATGAATGCATTTAGAAATTAAGAAATTATTTGGGCTTTATCAGGTAGTAATTCTCACAAATATGTTTCTTTGGTTTGCTTTTGGTATAGTTCTGCAACCAGTTACCTTTAAAATTGAACCATCAAAGACAACAATAGGTAATGGTTTTTCTAATTTGACCAGCTCTGTTCTCTTTGCTACCATCAAGATTGCAGGTCTTTCTCACATGATCATAATTGAAACATTATTTATTCTCAATCCATTTCATCATCTAATTCTCACTGATTAGTCTTTCAAAATTAGAAAAGCTAAGGTTTTACTACTGTAAAGGTTTTAGTTTAAGACCACTTGTTGTCTTCACAATTCTGCCTTTTATGTCTCCATCTAGTTAACAATGTCCACTGGGTCAGTGATTTTTAGCTGTAAAGTCACAGCATATTAGATGTAACAATTTTGAAATATGCTGTAAAGAATTGTTAATATTGCTCAACATATGGAAAATTGCAGTAATATTTTGCAACACTAAATATGAACAGATTAAAAATTATCTCAATAATTTTGTAATCCTCTATGTTTGTTTGAGTGGGAGATTAGAGGGACAAAGCTACCTCTAACAGACCAGGATCATGTTTTATCTTTACCCAGCTTAACCAGGTTTCCTCCTTGAGTGAGTGAAGCATAGATCACTATGTGCCCTGGTAAAAAACAATTGAGAACCATTGTTCTAATATTCTATAATCATTTTCTTTAAAGTTCTGTGCACCTTTAGTTTTCATCATTACCAGATAATGTTTCCCTTTTTCTGTTTAAAATGATGGATTAGCATATAATTACATTCTAGTTTGGCGCTGGTTTTGAGTTCAAAGTTTGTCAACTTTGTACTTTTCTTTCACAGCTCCTTTAGAGACACGAAGCATCCCTTTCATACCTATAATTTCACCAAGAGTTAGTCAAGAGGAACTACTACCCACATTTGGTAAATTTTGTTTTGAAATATCAGTCAAATAAAGGATCTACCTTGAAGGAGTTGTCCTTAAGTAGTAATAAGTGTACTGTGATAATGAATTGTTTCCAAACAATACAAAGTTTCTTTTTACCATTATACAAAAAATCTACATCCCTTTATACTTTTATATTAATTGTATCTTTGTCCTTCTAATATGTATGCTGATTTTTAATATAAAAATATTGTTTTCAAGTATCTTGTTAAAATTTCAAGAACAGTCAACCCTCTGTATCTGAGTTCTACATATGTAGATTCAAGGAAACTAGAATCAAGTGTATTTTTTAAAACTGTCTATAATGAATATATTCAGACCTTTTTCTTGTCATCTTTCCTTAAATACAGTATCTCAACTACTTATTATATATTTATATTATATATTTATTAACATAGTAATAAATATACATCACATACAATATATAACATAATATATAATGCAATATATAATATATATTGCATATATATATTAATATATATTTTTATTGTATACATTATATTTATACAGCATTTATTATGTTGAATGAGATATTATAAGTAATCTAGAGATGACTTACATATATGAGAAGATGTAATAAGTTCTGTAAATACTATACTATTTTATACAAGGGACTTGAGCATCTATAGTGGGACAGGTCTTCAAACCACTTCTCCACAGATACTGAGGGATGGTTGTATTCTAAGAAGAAAAATATTCCCCAATCAATAAGATACCTTTTATGTTGTTGCCTTTGCCCAAATTTTAAACTTCATTTAGAAAGAAAATTAGTGATCTAGTGCTTACTGAGCCTTAACTGGGTACTATACATGATTCTAAGTTATGCAGGCTCCCAAAAAATCTGTTTTAAATGTGGTTGTTTATTCTAGAGAGCTCACTGTCTAATATGAAGTCAAGATTTATTGACATTGTTGCCTTCCCTGTGCCACCCAATGTACTATATGCATTTTAAAATTTAATCCACATAATTCTGTGAGGTAGGTTTCATTATTTGTTTCATTTTATACATTAGAAAGTTGAGGCACAGAGCACTTTAATAATTTTGTTAAGGTCACACATCTTGTATCAAAGCAAGGGTTTGAAATTATACACTCAGTCACTAGAGCATCTAGGATTAACCCAATGTTTTATGTTGCTATGAGTGTGCTAGTGAAATGAGTAACATACTGAACATATTCATTTACCTAGGAGCAAGGAAAACTACATTCAGGAGGTGGCATTACACTGAGTTTTCACAATGGAAAGAGTTGGAGAGGCACAGATCTAAAGGAACCCTTAAGGTTAAAAATGGATGAGAAAGAACACCAGCAGGCATGTGCTGCTGGACACATAGGTTGTCTGAGAAATGAGAATGATTGGGTCAGGAAGATCAGCTGGTTTTGAGCTGGATTGTTTTCATGAAATTCAACACAAATATGTTCATTGTATATGAAACCCCATTTTGCCTGAGTCATGGCTAAGAATGAACCAAAAAGGAAAAATTTCCAGTTTCTACTTACTGGGCTCCTCTGTCTTTGCTACATCCTACATGGCTGTATTTCAGTCAGTGGCCTTATTTTCCTCCCTTCATCCCTTTTTAAGTCAATCCATTCCTTATGTGTCTGCTCAAGTGAAATTATCATTTTTAAAAATGAAGTTGATCTAGAAAAAATTAGAATGAACAGATATATCATAATTATGACCAAACACTCATCTATATTAACCTATGGTTGCAAAGTCCACATCACCTGAGATGATGAAATTGAAAGTACTTTTCAAAATCTGTTATGGAATATACTAATTCTCTAACTTCTATGTTCTGTTTTTACTGTGTGTTTGTTTATTGAAGGAAGAACTATCACCTGCCAACTATGATAGGTATCTTTTTTATGAGCAGAGTAATAAGAATAAAATAAGGCAGGAAAAAGATAGTAATATGTTATTTATATCAAGTATTTCTTTGGATCCAATACAAAAAAATGATGTTATTTACCATGATGTAATAATTTCAAGACAATAATAAAGTAAAAGTATTCTCATATTCACTTTGTTAAAAATGTTCTGCGGTGTCAAAAAACATGTACTTTTATTTTCACATGAAAAAATAGAAGAATTTATTTCCATAATGCATAAAGACACATCTTTTCATGTGTAATCTATTTTTTCCAATTCACCTAAATGCCAGTGAATCTGTGGAGTAAGGAAAAGACGGAAACAAGATAAATGCAGATTTTCATGCATTAGCCATACCTGAAAGTAGCTAATCTAGGGTCATAAAACAATGGTCCTTGCTAGAAGTACTTGGAAATTCTAATAATAATCATTAAAATAACAAAGACAAAAAAGTAATAAGTAAGAGTTGTTAAAATACACCACTAACTTTGAATTATGGTTCTAGGGCACATTTTAAAATGTAATTTAGCCTTTTATCCTTACATGGAGCAGAAAAGAGCATGGGTTGTTTTCATTTTTGCTTTATTGTTATATTCATAGTGATAATTGTTTAAACAAGGAATCTTGCTATGTTTTTCTACAGAAGAAACAGACCAAACCACCCAAAAGCTCTTCACAACTAAGATTCCACAAACAACTGAATTGGCAAAGACAATGCATGGTAATACTATTTCTCCACCTCTGCAGAATGACTTCTCTTATTTGCTTTTAATCAAGAAAGAAGCTTTTCTTTTAAGTATCCTCTTCTCATCATAGTGAGTTACTTAACTTTTTTCATTTTAAACATGAAGGACATCAGCTAGACCTGAATACTTACCTGAGTATCAGTTGAATGAAAGAAGGACAAGTTCTTTAGGTACAACTTTGCTTTTCAATGTATTGTCCACTGGATGCTGATAACTAGTAATGAAAATTCTCCTTTTTTATCTCTTGCTTAACCTTTATGTGTCTCATTTTCCACATCTAATAAATAGAGGAAAACAAAGTAAAATCAAATGTAAACTCTTTTTTAAGGAGTTAGAAGTTAAGTAAGTTTACCCACTATTGGTTCTAATGTGAGGGGAAAATTAGTGGATGAAATTTGAATTAAAAGGAAATGATAGCAATAAAAGCAATCTACTTTTAAAGTATGTACTTAGACAATATTTGTCCTAAATAAAGGTGACTAATTAGGGCTATGGACAGGTCAGTTCCTTTAAATTTTATAAATCTTTTCTTGTTTGATGGTTTAGCTTTTTATTAATTTTTCATTTCATTATTTATTAATATATCCTTTAACTTTTTACTTTTTCATAAATGTATATAGCAGTCAGAAGCATAACATCAGCTCTCTCACATCCCCATTATCATCATTTACTATTAATGACAGATGAGCTGTTGTGTTTGTATCCACACCCCATCTTTTTTCCTATGTTTTGGCAAATCATTTCTAACATTTCACTTAATAGAAGATAGCTGCACTCTCATGACCAGTGTTTTGCTGCAAAATATAGAAATATTTATAATAACCAGGATAAGTAAAGATATTCAGATCAGGCTGTGTTGCCAATTTTTAAAAAAACAGTATATCAGCTTTTAAAAGCTTCATGAATTTCAGGATCAAAGATTAAACATCATAAGCCTGATTTTTTCTTGTTTTGCTTTTTCTTAAAAAGGGATGTTGATATTGTATTATTCCAATGTATATAGAATTTTTATCAAATTCCTTCTAAAACATTTTTATCACATGTGAGCTTAACACTTTTTGGGTATCTATGAAGAATGTGATATTAGTATATATTCTATCTTTACACATTTATATAATGAATTATATTTTACTTTTATTCTCACAAACTAAGTATTCTTAGATTGAGCCTCAACTGTGCTGTCCTAGGATTCATATTTTTCTGAGTTTGTGGCCAGACTCGTCAGGGTGGGTTCACAAGGAATCCATTTTTTAGAAACAACAAAGAGCAACTAGAAAAGGATCCATCTTCAAGTATATGAGAGCATTCTCAAACTGCCCCATCCCCATAAACCTGTGAAAGTAGAGTGCTAAATTTCTTTCTAACATCAACACCTCTTTTCATTCTGATTATAACCCCTGGAAAGAGTCAACATAAACCTCTGGAGAATTTCAGTATGCCTTGCAGTGTGGCAAAATCTTACTCATCATAGTCTTATTGAAAGCTTATAAGTGAGGTGCTATATAGGTGTAGATGTCACCAGGATCATCCTTATAGGTAAACCAGAATGCTGAGTCAGAGGACAATCTGTTGTATTTTAATATTAGACATTAGGAATATTAAAAAGCACATAACATTTGAGAGACATGCAGTAAAGATTAAATCATTCATCTTGTTTTTCATACTTTGATTATATATGTACCATTGATTCTTGTGGCTTTGTGGTCCACAAACCCTCAGTAATAGTATCCCCAGGGTCCATAGCAAGCGCCCCTGGTACAATCTCCTACATCTAGTTTGTGTGTGTGTTTTGTGTGTGGCAGTCTTGCCCCTGTGTCTACTGAGACAATTTCCCTACAAGATTTTGTAACTAAATTCCTTTTCCTCCTTCTTCTTATTTCAACTCACTGTAGCAATCCACTTTGTCAGGGACTTTGCATTGTCTAGTTATTTTCTTCCAGTCACTTATCCCTCCCCAACCAAGAGCAAGTTATCTTTTCCCTTGTGCCCTGTAAGGGAATGGAGCATGGGTCTTTCAAAATGTTTCTCTGTAATTGCTTTTTGTTTTTATGTTTTCTTCATGCACTACTTTAATATCTTATAAATGTATTTTTATAACATAATTTATATAGGAATTATCTTTCTGTATTGTTCATTTTTATTATTGGTCACCCAAAACAATGTGATAATGTTAATGCAATTATATTGTCACACAGCAATTTTGTCTTCCTCCATTTTTTTCAGATTAAACTTTAAACCCTGCAGCAATTTTCTTGAGGTGATGTGGTGCTTGTTAAATAAGATATAAATAACTCCCAACCTAAACTTAAATTACATTTCAACTCTTTTATTAAAATTCCTTTCTAGATTTAAGTGAAGACTAAAAAGGTCTCTGACTCCATGGCTTTGAAATACTGAGTGTACTGCTGGTTATTTATTTTTGTGCTCTGCTCTGGTCTCTTCCCTGTTCAAAGTTTTAAAAGTCATATATTTTCTAGAATGAGACCAATAAGAACCATGAAGCAAAACCGACCTAACATTAACAAGGGTTCATGCACACACACACACACACACACACACACACACACACAGCTGAAATAAGTTAAACTGACAAAAATTTTTGTCAGCTCTCAAAACTGAAGAAAAACATTTGCAGATCATCACCTTTTAGGGTGTATGGGAATTAATTCTTTCTAAAATCAATACCTCTATTCACTCATTATAATCCTGGCAAGAGTCAAGATGAACCTCTGGAGAATTTCAGTATGCCTCTGCTGTTGTCGCCTTGCTGTGTGGCAAATCCTGCTCATCATAGTCTTTTTATTGGAAGCTTATGAATGAGTTCCATTATACAGTATTTCACAGGTATATTTTGTTTTTTAAGATAGGTATGCAAAGCATTGCTGATTTATAGTGATATGAACACCCACTCAAGATATGAGCAAAATCATCAAAATGATGTAATCCACATATGTAATTTGCAAGAAAAATTTTTCCAGTCTCAGCTAAAACTTTAGCAAAAAAAATATCGTTTGCAAAAAGCAGCAGCTGGTATGAAGGAAACAGAGAACAGCTAAAGCAGAAGGAACAAATTTTGAGGTGAAAACACATTTTTAAAACCTTATAAACACACAGCTTTTACCAATTTTGCCTGCTTAAAATGGTTACCTATTTATTAATTTGTTAAGCACTCATTAGGACTTCTTGCAGAGTCTGGGTAACAGGAGCAGAGACTAAGGAGGAGGTGTTTGGGTCTCAGGGCTTAATTCTTACTCTTTGTTCATGTTTCCTGGATGGCAGAGCATCAGACCTCATGTTCTCTCATTCCTGTGCCCAGCATCATTCTGGAGGGCCTTGAATGTATATTGCTTTCAGAGTTCATGAGTAAAGATAATTCAGTAGAAACCACTAATGCTATTTTTCTTATCTACTAAAAACTTTATTTCTCTTTTGGGCTTTAAATGTGTTTGTCTTCTTCGGGAAAACAATGTTTAACAGTGATTCCTTACTGAGAGACATGAATGGATGGATGGGTGGATGCAAAGATGCATAGATGCATGGATGACTTATATGTGGATCACATTAAACAACCTGGTAAAATTAATGCACTTCAAAAGCATGAAATAAGTTAGGACTGATCTTTAGCACAATTACAAATGACCTACCTCATTCTGTATACATATTTGATTTTCCTTCATGAATGCATACACTTATGTTTCATGACATGTATAATGAATACTTTGAGATTTTAGAACATTTTATTTCCTTCCAAAGTCTATGAGTTGTTCATTCTTAGGATGATAAATCTCTATTCCTGAGTTTTGGAATATGAATTATTAAATATAAAGTGTTTCTTCTATTTCAGCACCACACAGACAGTACACTACTCCTGTGAGGCCTAGAACACCTGAAAAACTGCACATTAGACCTGGTAAATTGTTCCTCTTTCTCTGATAATTTAAATAATCCTCAGATGGGAGAGATATAAAATGGATTTAATCAACCAAATTCACCAAAGAAGTTATATATTAGGTACAGGAAAAAACATGTAGAATCTCTAATCCTTGTAGTTAGAGAAGTACTAATGAATCCAGAAAATAATAGAATTTAAGGTTTTTCATGACTGTTCAGAATCAGAGAGCTCCATGGTACTTTATTGATATGAAAATATTTTTAAAATGGTATTTGTGCATAAATCACACAGCTTCAACTTACCGTGACAATTTCAAATATTATTTCTCTGTTCAGAAAACATTGTTTCCTCTTAATATAAAAAAGTTTTTTAAAGAAGGAACGTGTTTACTTTATTCTTTCAAAGGATAAAACAATTATAAATTGTAAATAGTCAAAATGAAGTCATAGCTACTTATTAGGAAATACCATAACTTACTAAATTCTCTAATGATATTTCGATTTTGAAACATTTTTAAAGAAAAGTTAACTTGGAGGAGTTAACTTAGAGAAGTTGCCTCAGCCTATGTAAGCAGCTTCTATGATGAAGTACAAATTGGACCAAAGATGTCTCCCATCCTTTTTCATCATGATTCAAAAGAGTCTTTGTATAGAGAATCTATATTTTGGCCATAGTTTCTAACTCCTAATGAAAATTAGGCACAGATATCCTTTATAAACAGATATCTCTCCACATGACTTTTGTGTCACAGTAACTGTTGAGAGTTCACTATGTGGCTGGTTAATCATTTCTACAAAATAAGGAAAGACTGAAGATAATGGTTGGCAACAGCTGAGTGTTTGCCCTGGTCTCTCAGGTACAGTTGAGGAAACTGAGGTGCTGAGAGCAAACAGAAAAAGAACTCAAAGGGAAGCAGACTGGCTCCAGAACTTGCTCACAAAGGCAAATGTGCTCCATGCACCCTCTTAAAGATATTTCTAAGTGACTATGACATAGGTGATCTGTTTTTTGTTTGTTTGTTTGTTATTGGTTCCAAGAATCAAACTCACGACCTTGAACTTGCCAGGCAGGTGCTGTGCCACTGAGTTATATCCCTGGCGGTATAGGTGATCTCTTAAAGCTTTGGTAGTGTATGGCATTCTACAGAGAAGGAGAGAGATTCAGATGTTTTCATCATTGTTCAGTGTTCTGCAAGGTCTATGCTAATACAGTATCTGTCCCTAGGACTCCTACAAAAGGACCACAGACATTTGAGTAATAAATTCAGGTCTTGACAGTAAATACACTTGGTGTTTTGACTTTTCATTAAACATAGCTAGTCCTGACCTTTCATTAGTTCTGTTTTGGAATGCATATAATAATGATAAATGAAGCAAGGTAACTATTTCCCATTTAGATTTATAAGGTTTTTTGCCAGTTGATTTTTCAAGTCAAATATTGAAGCCCAGTGACTGTCTCAGTAAAAACGTAAGTCTCTATTTCCAGGATCATGTCTGTGATTTTTTTATACCAACATGTAGTTTCTATATTTTAAACAATGCTCTTTAGTAAAACATGATTTTCTTGTTGCCTTATTAAATCACTTGCAATTATTCATGAAATTTGTTTTCTTTATTTACAAACTTTTAACAAAATTTTTCGACTAAATTCCCATTTTTTGTAGTTCTGAATAGGACAACTTCAAAACCTATTAGACCCAAACCTAGTGGGATACCCAGCAGGAATGGAGTGGGAACAGGTAATCCAGATTTATTTCCTTTTGGTCTTGTCAAAACTATAAAAGTTATTTATATATAATTTAAAATCAGTTATTTGTATATAACTTTGTTAAATTTGTACTTCAGTTTCTCTTACTAGTTTTGGAAATTCTTTGTAAAACTAGAACTGAAAGTTAGAATTCATTCTCAAATCATCAAATGTCCCTAAAACACTAGAAAATAATTTTTCACTTTTCTAAACCCAGTTCACTATATTAGGTACCATACAATGTAGTCTTACTTCTTAACATGAATCCTGATTAAATATAAATTATTGAATGAATATATTAAAAATAAACATTTTCCCTAATTTTAAACACTTTCTTTTTGCGAGCTGATCTTTAAAATTGTGATTACTTGGTTTTCAAATTTGTAATTTTTACCAAAAAAATTGTAACTTTTCACAACGACTTGCATGTGTCTGTGGCAATTGAAAGAAGCAGCATATTTAATCAGCACAATTAGCAGCTGGTCATTCTGGATGAAGTCGTATTAATGTTTACAAATCATTCAGATTAAATAAATGGCATACTCCTTGTTCGGTCAGCTTTATAGGAGTAGGCCTCACTGCAGGTAATTAGGACACTAATCTGATAAAAGTTCTAATTCCTAACTTTCTCGATGGGTAAATGGTAAAAATGACATGCCCTGACATGGTATCATCATCCTGAAATATTTTACTAGTATAAATCTTAACTTGCTTACATAAATGAAAACATGAAGATTATAATTTATTTAACACATGTATATTCAGTTGAACCTTGGTGGTCTCATAATGAGAAAGAGGTGTTCCATTTGATTTTGTCTAAAAATCATTTAGATTTTAGAATTTTTTGTACTTTTACTTGATTATTACAGTATCTGAAATTCTAGGAACTTCTCTTCAAATCAAATAATGAGACCCATACTATAAATTCCTAAATCATGAAAAACATGAAAGTATTCAGTATCTATTTGTGCCCAACTATTCTTTTTATTCTTCCCAACTTTAAGATTAGGCAGTGCATTATTTCTCAGATTAACAAAAACAATCTGAATCTAAGAAGGACTGTCTTCTCTAAGATCCTTTTGGGAAGAAAATAGGTACAAATTTTTGGTATTTAAATAATTCCTTGAAGGTTACATAAGTAAAAATAGAAAAGAGTATTTAGATGTCCACAAAGTAAATGAAATAACAAGTAAAGTAGCTGTGATCATACTTGAAAGCAATTAGCCTTAATCAAACATTAATTCTTATTAGGAAAATGTATATTATCATTTGAGGAGAAATAGATGATTACTATATTTTATCTTATAAACATTTTCTAAAGCCACCTGCATTATAAACTGGTATCTATTGCCACTATGTTCATAAAATCAACTTTCTAATAATAATTCATCCAACATAGCTTTGGAATAATATGTTAGTGCTTCTGCAATTTAGTTGTTGGTAGAAACTGGGCTGGTGGACAGAGGTAGAAAATGCAGAATTCACAGTCTCCCTTTTCTTGCTGCTTTTTCATTGCTAACTGAAATTTCTTGTACCTGTTCTCTATTCTTTTGTCCTTCTTTTGGGACCCTCTGTCAAGATAGGGCTTTCTGTTCACCTGCAGTGAGTAAGGTCAACAGACCAGGTGGTATCCAGTTATCATCTCCTTTAGGATCAGTCTTATCTGATAAATCCTTGAATGGAGATAGAGCAATACACCTGTCTGTCTACTACAGTAATGCATAATAACCCAATGGAACTTATTCCAGGGCTGCAAAATTCACTCTACTTTCTGACTAATGTAATTCACTAAAAGAATAAAGGAGAAATATTGTTTGACTACTGGAGGGGAATAAAAAATCTATACAAAGTTCAAAATTCATGATGAAAACTCAGGAATTTAGGGATAGATTTCTTCAATCTGATAAAGGGCATCTATGGAAAGTCTACAGCTAACACCACACTTAAATGTGAAGGATTGAATGCTTTTCTCCTAAGATTGAGAATACAACTTTTACCACTTCTAATAAATATAATAGTGGAGAGTTTAGTTAGCATAGTAAGGCAATAAAAAAGAAATTCCTTAAATCAGAAATCCTAAGTAATATGATTATCTACATAAGCACAATTTAAGGAAAATTTAATACCTATCAGATATTATTCAAGGAATAATGGTAAAGAAATTATGATTTCTAAAACCTATTCACTCCAGCTTATAGACTTATCTCCATCTACATTCTTTTTATTCTGCATAGTTTTGATCTGACTTGTTTACAGAACTGCAACTATTTGAAATTAGTTTATTTCTTTCTCTTATACAGTTCTATCATTTCATCCACATTCACTTATAGATTCTATTGATTCTGAATCAGAGGCTTTTTTATGTCAATTTAGTCCATATTCAACTTTGACATTTTGCCCAGAATGTACGTCTTTATTATCCATCTCATATAAATTTTCCAATAGATCATAAATAGCTAATTTAAAAAATTAGTTCATAAAGGAAGTGTTAGGGTCTGCAGGATATATTACTCAGAATTGTAGGTCCCCAAAATTTGTTCTCTTGGAAGCAAAAAAAAAAAAGAGAAAGAAAAAGATTTGAGGCCTCTAGACAGAACCTTTGACTACTAGAGATTTTTAAACTTTTTTTAATAATCACTTTAACCTCAAAAATGTTTTGAACAATATTTAGCCCAGATTTTTATTTTTTATTTCATAACATCATTACAGATGTTTTCTCTGCGTTACAAGTATCTCATACCTATGTATGAAGATTTTTCTTTATATCAAGTTTAGAAAGTAGCCTGCAAAGGTTAAGACTATTTTTTATTTTTATTTTTCAAAATTTTATTTTATGGAAAAAAGGTAAAAATTTTATAGCAAAATAGTGGGAGAATACCAATAGTTACATTATATGTTGTTGTTATCTTAAAGTAGTTCCTCAGGGTACAAGATATGGGCCTAAAAATTTCTACAATAGATATTATCACAAACCTTGCTTTGTTAGTTCATCAAACAGAATAGTTTGTACTGTCATTGTTTGATTGTTCACTTTTTATACTTTGATTTTTAACTTGAACAATACTTCTAAGCTAAAAATACGTAATTTATCAACTAGTGATTTCTTACTGTTTTTTTGGAGTTATGTATTATTTCTACCCTTTTTTCTGTTTTGCTTTTTATTTCTAAATAAAAAATAGATACTAATAGTATTACTGATTTGCATTTTTTCCCTTTTTCCCTACTACCTTTCCCCTTTCACCCATCTTAGTCCTTTTTCCTTTTGAACAATTTCTTCACTTTTCACAGTATCTATTGTACATTTTATACTTTATTTACTCTTTCAGTTTCTTATACCTGGGAGACAATATGATGTTTACACATGTGAGTCTGATTTGTTTCAGTTATGAGTGTGGTCTCAAGTTGCATCCATTTATCTATAAAAATCTCCAGTGTATCCATCTTTATAGCAGAGTTGCACTACATTGTATAAAAATATCACCTCTTTTTTTTCTCATTCCTTGGTTGATGGGTATTTGGGTTGTTTCCAAGATTCAACTATTGCAAATCGTGCTGCTAAAAACATGGGTGCACATATATCACTATGGTATGATATTTTTAATTCTTCTGGAAAGATATCCAGAAGGGGAAAGCTGGTTCAAAAAATCACCTCTAGCCCTAGTTTTTTGAGGAATCTCCACACTGATTTCCACGGTAGTTGCACTAGTCTACACTCTCACCACCAGTGAAATGTTCCTTTTTCTTCACATCCCCACCAGCATTTATTATTGGTTGATTTCTTGATGATAGTTGATCTTTCTGGAGTGAGATGGAATCTCAGTATTGTTTTAGTTTGCATCTCTTGAATGACCAACGATGGTGAACATTTTTTCATATATTTATTTACCATCTGTATTTCTTCATCTGAGAAATGTTTCTTCATCTCAAATGCCCATTTTGGATTGGGTCTTTGCATTTTGGGGGGAGTCTGATTTTTTTCAATTCTTTATGTGTTCTAAATAAAAGTCCTTTGTCTGAGGGACAAAATTGGCTACAATTTTTTCCACTCTGTGAGTTGTCTTTTCATTCTGTTGGTTAAGATTTTAGATAGGTCATTTTCCCAGCATTCTACTTTTTCTATGTTTCCAGAGATGTATCTTAGTTTAGTGATATGCTTCATATGTTAGAATCTGCTAAGTTGAATAGTTTTGACACAGATGGTACAGCCTATGCTGTTGAAAATATTTATGGTTAATTCCTTACAGAAAACATTTGTCAGCCTCTGTGCTAGATATCCTCTCTTGATTTTCTCTCTGAAGCTAGAAGCTGTTGAGCTATTTACCTTTGTCTCCATCCAACCGACATTTATTAAAGGCCCATTATATGATAGCCAAGTTGTAATTCTGAAACTATCCTGTCAGTTATTATTTAGCAAAATTGTCAAATAGTCAAATCTCAGATTCTCTCTTTTAAATCCTAATGAGAAAACCACACGTTACTTCCCCCACATGGAGTGTGATTCGTAATGAGGATCCAGACTCCTTGGGGTGAGGAATGTGTTTTTCTAGGCTGTGACTAAATCTTCCAGGCTGCTGGCTCATTGCTCTTGAAATTTTAGCCAGCTGCTAAGATTTGAAGATTTGAAGGGTCCAGAGACCAGACATCCACATCCATAAATATCACACACCTTTTTGGATCCAGAAAATAAAGTTATTAATACATCTGAAAATTGATTCCTAGTTTACCATATTTGTTTGCAAAGTTTTGTTACTATGGTGAAAAATACACATATCACTACTTCCTTCTGGACAGTAAGTTGCTAGGTGGCAAACTATGTAAATCCAGAGATTTTTGGAGAACTCCCATATGGCAGTTGTGGCTCATGCTGAGGCTCAAGGCTTGATGCTTCCAGGACTCACTCTGCCCTTCAGAAGATGCATCCATTAATCCTGCTTGAGGGAAAAAGAATTCAGGTCACTGCTTGGGCCAGACTGTTTGCTGGGTGCCAATTCCTGTAGATACATTTTCTCATTTACTGGCTTCCTTCTTTCTCCTCCCATTCTCTCTCTCTCTCTCTCTCTCTCTCTCTCTGCTGCCTCTGGCTCACATTTACTCATTGGCTTTCACTTGCTTTGGCTCTCATTTAACTCAGGTCAGCAAAAGTTCACTGGTCTATCCGGAAGTGGAACTCAGTATCCGGTTCCAGCTCTTTATGCTGAGCTGGACCCTTCCCAGTGCTGTTACTACCACCAGCTTCTTTTCATGTGTAAAGGCTGGAGAAAGTCCAATGAGCAGCTGATATGCTATTGACTTGGGTACTTACATATAAGAATTACATTAAGATGCTTCTGTTTTCAACTACACAAAAAGTAGCTTTTAAAGAAACATTCCTCTCTCTGTCTCTTTCCCTACTCCCCATCTCCTCATTCTCTCTCTCTCTCTCTCTCTCTCTCTCTCTCTCTCTCTCTCTCTCTCTCTCTCTGTCTCATGCTAAAGACCAAACACAGAGCATTTCACATGCTACTCAACTGTTCCACCAATGAGCTACATCACCAACCCAGTTTCTTTCTTGATTAGGAAAGAGACCAGAAGAATTTATGTCTTTGGTCTTATTTATAGAGTAACCCTGTAGAACTTTGAATCCTGTTTCTTAAACTTACTTGTCCCTTTGGACTCTTGCCCTACAGCTTGGTAAATCTGCATGTGCTTGGTCAGATGCTACTAAAAGCATATTTTCTGAGTCCCACATAACAGTGGCAGGGATGGATAACAGACACTGTTCAGCCAAGTTTATTTAACCCTCATTCAGTGGTTGTCACCTCAACCAACCTAAGAGACACACAAATAAGGCTTTCAGTCTGTTCTCACTTAAAGAGTCTTTGATATGAGCAAGAGAAAAAAAAGGAAATGACAGAAAGACAGACCTCTTGAGAAAGACAGGCCTCTTGAGAAAAAAGAAGGAAGGAATATATGATTCTTAATCTTGCCACTTCCTAGATACGAGATTTGAGTGGTTTGCCTAATCCCCATGCTTTTAGCCTTTGCTTACCTTTGGCCCTCTATGTTGTTATCTCCAACACAGAAGAATGGCAATCTCCCAACAGGCAATTAATATATAAGATGCTTCTGCAGTATTGGGTCAAAATATTTGGAGAACTATGAAAAAGGATCTACTCAAGGTCTATACAGTATAGAACTTTCAGGATATCTATTTATTCATTTATTTATTTACTTTTGCTGTTGACAAAAAGAGGCATCTCAAACCCCACAAAACTATGTCATTCTGGTCCCACAAAAAGAAATATTTTCCATTCTCCTATCCCATTTACACAGCAACCACTCAAATGGGCCATTTCCTTCACACCATTACCACTGACAGTGGAGCAAAGGAAGATTAATGGACCGTTCCTTTTCCCCATGTTGGTGGAGTTAGCCACAAAATAGTCATTGGCTCCAGAAACTTTTCCTACCACAAATAAGCAACATTTGATTCACGGTTCTGTATAAACATTCACCATGATTTTATATTCTCTCTTTTATTCAAGCAACAGATTGTGGTTTACCATATTAAGTTCATCCCCAGCTTTCACAATTAAATGCAGAAGTGTCATCTCACTTTTGTCAAACAAAGCTTCTGCTATATATTTAATCATTACAACTCTCTGAACATTAGATGAGATTGAATAAATAACAGCCCTAAAAAGTTCCTTGACTCAAAACAGGATTGTTATCATTGTTAATATGGTTGTTAATATACTAACTAGTGTCTTGAATGTTAGGTAAATAATTCTGTTTTTAATATACTAATTATACTAATATACTCACAGTATGGATTCTTTTTTGGGATCAGCCATTATATGAAATGATACTTACTATCTAGGTTCTTTAAAATACGTTTCTGGGGCTGGGGATTTAGCTCAGCAGTATAAGCACCTGCTTGGCAAGCGTGATCCTTGGTACAAAAAAAACAAGTCAAAAAAATAAAAAATCTCCTTTGAAGGCAGCCATGGTGGTGAATGTCTTTAAGAGTTCTAACTATCTGCTCCCAGCAGATAGTTTCTGTTTTAAAATTTAGATCTTTGATTTCAGTTTAGTGCATGGTGAGAGACATAGGTCTAGTTTTAGTTTTGTCATGTGGAAAGCCAGTTTTTCCAACATCATTTATTAAAGAGATTATATTTCTTCCAGTGAACATGTTTAGCCACTTTGTCAAACATAAAGTGGCTGTGTTTGGTGTTGCTTCTGTAACTTCTAATCTGTTGCATTGATCCTTGGTTTTTTGGGTTGTTTTTTTTTTTTTTTTTCCATGGTGGTTTTTAATTTTTTTTTTTTATCACGTTAACTTTGTAGTACAGTTTTAAGCCAGGGATTGTAATGTCCCTGGCCTTGCCTTTGTTGCCCAAAACTGCTTTTGATATTCTAGGTCTCTTCTGGTTGCAAATAAATTTTAGGACTTTTTTTTGTAGTTCTGTAGTTATGTGAGGTAAACTATTGGTGTTCTGTTTGGAACTGAATTAAATCTGTGTAACAGTTTTGGAAATATGGCCATTTTCAATATATTGGTTCTGCCTATCCCAGAACAAGGGGTATCATTCCATTTTCTGATATCCTCAATGATCTCCTTTATGGAGTACTATATTTTTGTGTATATATACTTACTTTGTTAGATTGATTTCTACATATTTCATTTTTTGTGCTATTGTAAAGGTATGGTTTCCTTAATTTCTCCTTCAGTGAGTTTGCTTTTTGTGTACAGGAAGGCTATTGATTTTTGAATGTTGACTTTCTATCCAGCTACACTCCTGATTTTGGTTATTAAGTCTAAAAGTCTTTTGGTTGCCTTAGAATATTTTAAAAGTCAATTCATTAAACGTAAACCTAAGCACATTGCAATTCTAAGGTTTTTATTGGAATGGAAGAAGTTGGAAGAATTTTTTAAACTACAAAACATACTCACAAATATTGGCAATGAGGAGACATTCAGCCAAAGATGAGATTTTGCCTGGAAAGGTGATACTGCCCAGTAAGGTGGTACAGTATGGGGGTCATGGAGAACTGTGACAAACTGTCAACCTACAATCCAATGCTATCTCCATAGAGATAATGTAGCCAATGAGTGCAGGGTTTTGAATTTTTTTATGTATCCAGATGAAAGCCAATTAAAATATCTGATTCAAAAAGCACCAGTATCCCTGCTCTGGCCAGAATGCATATTGTCACTGACTACCAAGTTCTCATGAAGAATTTAGTACATTTTGTTATATATTTATTCTCTTTTATTACCTCTACCTTAGGGGCCAAACAAGGACCCAAGCCATCTGACACTGGCAGAAATGTGTCAGTAGACTCTATCCAATCGACAAAAAGACCAGGTAAATAACAGAATGCTGACTCCCTACTGTAACCCAGGTTTGAAACTTTCACAGTAACTGCAGTGGAATTTGTTGCAGCAAAAATTGCAACATCCACATGGCCTTTAACATGTCAGATCCATGTTATCAGTGTATTTGTATTATGAGAGAAATATTCCAAAACATTAGCTTTAGGGGAATGAAAAGTCTTTGTGCACAAATTAAATATTAACCACTACAATTGGGGTGTTTATTTAATAGTTATTTTCTATAATGTTCTGTTACCATGGGTCCTAATGTTATCATGTTTAAGTTTTGATCCTGTGTGACTTATATTACATTATCCTTTCCTGGAAATGATTAATAACTTAAGAGTACACTATGTGAAATAAGTAAAACTATGAAGTTAGCAACTTTCAGAATATCTTTGGTTTTTCAAAGAATGCTGAGATCTCCTCTTTTGCACTAATGCCTGTATCGCCATTCTTCCCCGTATCCTCCCTCTTCCCCTTCCATTTCTCTTCTCTCCCTCTTTGTCTCCCTAGTACCCCGGAAGTCCTTAGAGCCATAAGGCATTTTCTTCCATTGACAATTATTTAAAAATCATCTTACATAATGCAGTGAAAGAAGGCTTTTGAGTTATAACACAAGACTTAAAATGTTTGTTAAACATCTTTAGCCTTGCCAAACTTGTGCAAAGTATACAAGTTTGTGCACTTTCCCTTGTCCTTCAGGCAGACTAGTTATAAAAAAAATACATGCCTTTCTCTAGGCAGGCAGCCTTGCCACAGAGCTTTTGAGTGGATGAACAGAATGGTTTTACACTTTGGTTCCCCCTCACAACCTCTGGCCAGGAGTCTGGCTGGACTGAACAAGCACTGTGAGTGGCTCCTAGGGCCCCTGCTCTCCACAAGCACCAAATTCTTGCTTTTACCCTCTGGATAACTTTGGTATAATCATTTAAGAGGTTCTGAAGGTGTTTGTTTAACTACATAATCATAAAGTTAAGTGATAGGATTAAACAACTACAAAGACAGAAATCATATGCTTAACAATTCAATGCTAAAATGCCATAAAAATTATAGTGTCAAAGTCAAAAGTAATTGGGAATAATGAAGTTCACAAATGCTAACCTATACAGGAAATTTAAAATGTTAAATTCTATGTATCTAAATAGCCTTTCAAAAGACAGATATATATTTGCATATGTAATTATAGAATGTAACATCAGTATATGTAAAACATACACTGCTTCCAGTACATGCTTCATTGGTAGATGATCAACATTAATTTACAACAATATCAGCATATTTACTTATATATACTTTTGTATAAAATGTGCTCTGTCATCAACTTCTATTTATTACAGGTTACTTTTTAAGGAAAACTTTGATTTTTGTATGATAAATGTTTGTGATAGATTTATCTATAATATAATCTTTTAGCTACAATCCCAGGGACTCGCCGCCCACCTCTGCCACCTAGACCTGTACACCCACGAAGAAAACCTTTACCACCAAACAATGTCACTGGCAAGCCAGGAAGCTCAGGTATGTCCACCTCCATTATTTCAGGTTTTCTAGCCATGATCTCTAATTTTTACTCCCTTCCTATGTGCTAGATAAGCCACTGATGTGTGTGGCACATTCTTGTTGAGCTCCTAAAGACTAGACATCATAAATTACAAATTTGTGGACTTATAATCTGACTCTGGATAGGTAGAGGGAAGGAACCCATCCCTCTGTGCCTAAGATAGCTTGCTTTTTAGCTATTTGCATGCTTGGAACCTATATAAAAGATGACTCTAGCTCTCTAAGTGGATTCTATTGGAGTATGAGATAATATATATTGCAAAGCCCCTAGAGATAATTGAAAATGTGATGCCCTCTCATTGATTTATAATTTTGTCACCCAAAATGAAGTTCTACATATCTCATCTAAAGTTCTCCTTGCTTTTATGCCAGTCCCAGCAATGTGATGCTTAGGGAAAGAATTAGGATTATTGAGGCAACTGAGCAGGCCTAGCTCATTTAACCAGTCACACATCTGTCTTAGGAGTCAAGCTGATTCTCCCCTCCATGCCTGAGTACAAATTGCTCCTCCACATAGCAATACTCTAGACTTTGGCAGAGTCAGCAAGATTCACACATCATCCCTCCTGCAGCTCCCCACAGAAGCTTTGGCATTTCTTCTCTATGCAACCTTGATACATACCTCTGTTAGAGCAAACAGCAAATTGTGTTATACCCATTTGTTTGTATACTTGTCTTCCCCTCAGACCAAGTTGTCTTAATCACTTTCTTGTTGGCGATACTTAATACTCAACACCACAACTTCAAAAGGAGAGTTTTATTCTGGTTCATGGTTACAATCTGTGGTCAGCTGCCTCCAGGACAGAAACAGCATGGCAGAGGGGCAGAGTGGAGGAAAGCTGCTCATGTCATGGCTCATGAGAAACAGAGGGGGAGGGGAGAGAGAGAGACAGACAGACAGAGAGAACCCCTCATGTCACATGCCCAGAAACTCATCTCTAACTAGGTCCCACTTTCTAACAGTGTACACACTACTGATTTCACCAGTAGATGAATGAATCTAGCCATAGGTACATTGCCCCTGTGGTCCAACAAACTTCCTATAGCCCCATATCTGAACATGTGAGGCTTGAGGGGGAGAGCACTAGAGCAGCACAAGCTCTGTGATGATATTCTCTCAATTTCCAGAACCAAACCAGCACTTAGCACATAGAGGATATTTGATAAGTAATGACTGGATGAATAAATGAATGGGATTAAGAGTCAGTGAAAAATGATGTAGTTCAAAGCAAAACTCTACCATATTTTTTATTAAAGATTTTTTTTCCTGAGTCCTGGCAGCAAATTACATGTTCCTTTTTTTTTTTTTTGTCTCCCCAAATCTCTACTTCCTAAATATTTGGTAGGTGGGATGTAAATAAAAGTATAAAAGACAGCTGGAAAAGACAAAATTGATAAGTGTTTATGTGGAGGAAAATAGCTATCATTCCTGTGTCAGGCTAAAAAGAAGCCATAGTGATGGGGAAGCTTTTTAAAGTGCCATGAACTCTAGGTCATTTTCCTGAATGTCTGGCAGAGGAATCGGCCTCTCATTTGTGTATCTAGTGCCTTCCTGAGTGAAGGCCCAATGGCATGTTCTCATGAGAAGACCAAGTTTTACTGATTAATTATAACATGAGCCAACTGAAATACGAATGTCAGCTGCCTTTAGGTCAGCCTGGATGAGTCACAGACTGAAAGTAATGACTGGATGTGCCCATGAAAAACCCAAAGGACTTCCCTTGCAGCGTTTTCCTCGTTAGGTCAGATATCCTCAGCAGCAGTTCAATAAAATCCAGTCTATTTGCTCTAAACACATAGAATCCTTAGAACTTGGGGTAGATCCAGTTTTTAAGAAGTACAGTATAAGTAATTTTGGGATAGAATAAGTCACTGTTGAATATAGCAACTCAGGGTAGCACAGGGCATGTCATATGCCTATCACTTAATTTCCAGGTTACACCATTCCATCTCCTTGATGTTTCTCATGTCTGATCTCCTCCATCTACACTCACTGCTTCTGCTGTGATTAACGTTTTCTTCCCTTGTCTAGACAAATGCCTTAGTCTCCTGATCTCTCTCACTCACCAAGCTTGTCCCTGAGTCATTCATCTTCTTCTCATCCTATTATTTTCCTATTGAAAATATTTCCATAGGTCCGTATTACTTGAAAATAACTTCTAAACCCAAATTGTGCAAGTCATTTGATAATCTGCCCTTCTCTGTTCCTGTCAGCTCTCACTGTACTCACTAGCCCCTCTTCTCCCACCCTTTCAAATTAAATATGCCATGCTATTTCATCGTCCCTCATGGTTCTTACAACAATTTAAGGCTGAAATAAAACCCTCATTCCTATCTTCTGATCACTTCTCTCTGGTTGCATCATCTATGTAAAGACATTCCTGCCCACCCTAACACCTTCTATCTTTTCCCAATAGATGCAAATACTTCCTCTTCTTGCCTCCTATGACTTCTCTAATTCTTTCATAATGTCCATGATGTGTCAATACCCATGACTCATACATCTATCTCCATTAAGAACCAAGTTCTGTTCTCTCTTTAAGCCTAAAAGTGCCAAGCTACATAATAAGTGCTTACCAAACATTTATTGAATAAATAAATGGAAAACTTGGCAGTGCTCCTATAAAGACATTACTTTGACTGTGTGTTACAGGAATCATTTCATCACACCGTATTACTCCTCCACCCCAGAGGGCAACACTCATACCTACACTAACCACCTCAGAGATACCAGGAACAGATAAAAAGCAACCAACAGCTCCTGCATCTGGAGAAGAACTTGGTTAGTATGATAGTCCATTCTTATTGGATACTTGGATATGAAAAACTAAAATATTTTGTAGAAGATATAGAATCCCAGTTCTGGATCTTCTGTTTTTATTTTATGATTAATTTGTGCCTTTTTAATTTTAAAATTATATTATTTTCAATGTTTTGATACAGAATATGCTTCTTTCCTTAGTAGACATAGAAGAGGTATATTTTATTTCCTAAAGAGATCTATACTATTCATTGCTACTATGGAATCACATGTCATTACTAATTACACATATCTTAATTTATTAATGGGATTAACTACTTGATTGCAATATGTAATTCATTATTGCACTATAGAAATCTTGCAGTAGGGATACAATTACTGGCATTTTATTTAGATGAATGTATATAACAATGATAAAGGAAATTAAAACTGCAAGCAATTTAGGAAGAATGTATTTACTTAATATTCTTCCTAAATTGCTTGCAGTTTTAATTTCCTTTATCATAAGTCCTTACTATATTCTTGGTTGGGTCATAAATCTTTCCTTATACCTCACTAAAATTGTTTATAATCCTTCATTCTCAGGCAATACAACTGACTTTAGCTCAAGCCCAACAAGAGAAACTGATCATCTTGGGAAGCCTAGATTCAAAGGTATGTTTAGCACCCACTCTTGAATTCGACAAGGCTAATTTAAGTGGGTAGATCAGGCAGGTATCGCTATGTAATAACCAACAAAACTTAGTAGCCTGATATAGTACTTTTTTAAGTTTTTAAAAGTCATCTGAGAATCTACTGATCCAAGATGTGTTTGGGTAGATGCTTCTGCTTCTAGAAGTAGGTATGACTGGCCTCTGGTGGGTTGGTCTTAGGTCCACACCACATATGTTCATTCGAGTGCCTGGAAGGAGAGCCATCAGTGACCCAGAGAAGCTATAAATAAAATAAAGGCATATACCTCTCAAATATACCTTTAAAATTCCTTTTTATGTTATATCTGCCAATATACATCAACTGATAAGTCATGAGTAAAGCTCAAACCAAGGATTAGGAAAGTGTACTCCTCCTATGATGATAGAGAATACTTTTTGAACAATAATGTACCACAGTAGAAGAGATATGGCGTATCTCAGTATTTCCCTTTGTAATTTTTTCCAAAGTCTAAAGTTTGATGAATTTTAGCACATATATTTACCTCTGATCATCATCATAAACAAGACAATACATACAGAAATTGTCAAACTTTTGTCATGTACTTTTTAAATTCTTCCCTCTCATGTCTATCACCTTGTCCCCAGTCTCTAGTGACCACAGATGTGAAATACTATAGATTTGTTTATGCTTTATGAAATTGTATATAAATGAAAACAGTATGAACTCCTGATTTCTTTTACATAGTATAATTATTTAGCGATTCACTCATGTTGTTCTATGTACCAATAAATAATATATTCCTTTTGAGGGCTAGCATCCTATTATATGGAAATGTTGTCTTGTTTCATTATTAAACGTATTAATGGCATTCAAGTGTTTTGTTTTGTTTTTCTTTAACATAACCAATAAAAGTTGCTGTGACCATTCATGTGTAAGTCTCTGTATGGACATATGCTCTCATACCTTTTGGGAATATATCAAGAAAGGAATAATTAGATGATATGTGAGTTTACACCTAACATTTTGAGAGACTGCAGAACTGTTTTCCAAAGTGACTGTACTACTCAAAGTCATGAGGGTTCTGGTTCCTCCATGTTTTTGTCAGTGCTTGCTACAGTCAGGTTCAAAATGTTAGCCATTTTAATAGGTGTGGGGTGTTATATAATTATGGTTTTAACATGCATCTCCTAAGGACTACAGGGCCTGAATACTTTTTCACATGTTCACTTGCTGTGGGTTTTTTTTTTTTTGGTTATGTTCAAAATTTTGTCTACTTTTTAATTTTTTATTTTGAGACAGAGTCTTGCTATGTAGTTCAGGATGCCCTTAAATTCATTATGTACTCAGACTGGCCTCAAACTCACAGCAATACTCCTGCCTCAGCCTCTGGAGTGCTGGGATTACAGGATGCACCACCACACCCAGCTTGCCCACTTTTTAAATGGAATTATTTATTTATTGTTGAGTTTTGAGAATGTATTTCCTAAATATTTTTCCAACAATATACATTGCAAATATTTTCCCTAGTATATGCCTTCTTTTTTAATTTTAACTAAGCTCAGTTTATCAATTTTTTAATCAAATTTACTTTCTTTAATAGGTATAGCACTTTTCAGAATATTTTTCTCCCTTAGTGTATTTTGAGATTTTGTGTCTTTCAAAGGATTAGTCTCCAAGTTTATCTACATAAAGTTGCTTATAATATTCTATGATTATCCTAATATGTTTTATATCATATCTAAAAATCATTGATTAAATCAAAGCCACAAAGAGATTTTGCCCCATTTTTAAGAAGTTTTATATTTTTGTACTTAAATTTATAATTCATATTGACTAAAATGTTGTATATGATACAAGGTCTGATGTATATCCTTTTTATGAATATTCAGTTGTGCTTGCATCATTTATTGAAAAACTTACCCTTTCTCCACTGAATTTCTTTGCCAAAAATCAATTTTCCATATATGTTGATCTGTTTTGGGAAAGAGACCATTATCTTTTTATCTTCTGACATCACACTTTCTAGATTCCTGTGTTTTTTCTAATCTTGTAATTAGGTTGTATTAATCTCCCAACATTGTTCTTATTTTTCGAAGTTTTTTATGATGTTAGCCTATTTTAATTTCCATGTCATTTTAGAATTAGCTTATCACTACCTAGAAGGTAGTTTGATTGGGTTTTGTTTGGAATTGCATTGTGTCTGTAGGTGATTGGGGAAGAATTCACAGCTCTTCCTACCTGTGAACACAGTATATGCTGTCACTTGTTTAGGTCTTGTAAGTTTCTCTCATCAAAATCTTGCAGCTTTCAATGTATAAAAAATCATAAAAGTAATATTTTTCCAATCTCTAATTCTACAAAAATAATTGATTTTTGTACAGTCATTCTGTATCCTGGAACTTTGCAAAGCTTGTTAATTTCAGTAGCTTTTTTGTAGGCCAAGTGAATTTTCTATGTATAGAATTAAGTTATCTGAAAATAAAGTTTTGCTTCTTTCTTTCCAAGTTGAGTGTCTTTATTTTTTTCTTGCTTTATCACATTGACTAGATCTTCCAGTAAAATATTATATAGAAATAGAGATAAGAGATATCATTTCCTATAACCTTACAGTAAAAGCACTCGGTCTCTGTTGCTTATAGACTTTTCAGAAATGCTTTTATTAGATTAAGAAAGTTCTCTTTTAGTATGATAAGAATTCTTATCAGAGATTGATGCTAGATTGTACCTAATTTATCTGCTTTTATTGAGATGACTCGACTTTTCTAGTTTGTAATATGATGAAGTGATATTTGAAAAAAATAAATGAACTTTGCATGCTGGGGACAAACCACATTTGATCATAGTATATTCTCATTTTATGTAGTGATGGATTTAATTTCCCAAGATTATTTTTACAGCTGTATTCATGAAGGACATTGCTCTATAGTTTCCTTCTTATATCTAATCTGGGTTAATATCAGAATAATGATGAACTCTCCTTTTCAGTTTTCTGGAAGAAATTGTTTATAATTGCTTTGCTTCTTTCCTAAGTATTTAGGGAATCTGAGTCTAACATTCTCTTTGTGGAAAAGTTTTCTGATTGTGTGCATACTTGATCAATCAATTAGAGAATAAAAGTACTGAAATCTGTAACTAATTAAAGATTTATCTCTACTTGAAGACCTGTTAGTTCTTGCTTCACATATTTTAAATGTGTATAGTGGGGTACAGGTATAAGTTGCTTAAAACTGTAAAACACCTCATGATTGACTATTTATCATTATGCAATGACCCCTTCTGGTATAATAGTCTATGCTCTGAAACCTAATTTGTTGATATTATTCAGTCAAGCTTTGTTTTTATTCATGTAAATTTTTTTCTTATCTTATTATTAACTTTTTAGACCTTTGGTAGTTTCTTTTCTCAATCCAGTTTTATTGCTACATTTTAGATATACATCACGATCACACTTGTCGTTGAGAATGTTATAGCCCTTTTTCCCCATTCCCCTACCCTTCTTTCAATCCCTTTTGCCCTCCCCATTTACAAAAGCTTTGTTCCATGTTTGCCTTCTTTTCTAATTATTTTTATTTTTTCCTTCTTTCCTTTCCCCTTTCATTGTTCTCCTCCCCAGTTGAATATTTTCATCTTATTTCTCAATACCTATATATATTTTGGTCCTTTTTTATACTTTTGGTTTCTCACACCAGAGAAACAAGGTGATAATTACACATGCATGTCTGATTTATTTCACTTCAGAGTATGGTCTTAAAGTGCATCCACTTATCTAGAAATGTCTCAGGCTTACCTTTTTTACAGCAGATTAATATTCCACTGCATTAAAACACACACACACATCTTCCTTATCCATTCTGCAGTTTATGGGTATTTAGGCTGTTTTCATGATTTGGGTGTTATAAACTGTGTTGCTATAGTCTTGGGTGTGCATGTATCACAGTGGTACAATGCTTTAAATTCTTGCAGGAACATACCAAAGAGGGGAAGAGCTGGATCGAATAGAATGTCTAATCCTAGTTTTTTTGAGGAATCTCTACACTGATTTATTCAGCAGTTGTGCGAGACTACACTCATCAACAGTGGGCAAAGGTTACTTTTTCTACCGTCCCACCAGCATTTGTGATTGGCTAATTTCTTGATACTCACCATTCTTTCTGTGATGAGATGGAATCTCAGCGTTTTAATTTGTATCTCTCAAATAATCAATGATATTGAACATTTTTTCATATATTTATTTGCTGTTCATATTTCTTCATCCAAGTGTGTATTCATCTCAGATTCTGTTTTTGGATTCCATCTTTAAATTTGGGGGGGTCTGATTTTTTTTTAGTTCTTTATATGTTCTCGATAATAATTCTTTGTTTGAGAAACATCTGGCAAGCCTTTTTCCCTGCACCATGGGTTGTCTCTTCACTCTGTTGGTGGTGCTCTTACTGTACAAAAAGTTTTTAGTAAGATGAGATCCCAGTTGTTAATGATTCATAATAGTTACTGCGTGATCAAGGTTTTATTCATAAAGTCTTTGCCTGCATCAGTGTCCTCAAGAGTTTTACCTATTCTGTCTTCCAGTAGATCCAGTGCTTCTGTTTTAATATTGACATCTTCAATTCATTTCAACTTTAGTGTATGGTGAAGGATAAGACTAAAGTAAATGTCTGTTTTGAATAGATGTTTGGATGCTGTCACTAAATATTTAGTAATATCAGGAGCCATCTGAGCCTCACAGTCTCTCATCCTGTTTTTCTTAAAATCAAATCAAAACTTTGTATGGCATGTATAGAACCTTATATTTAATATTATTGATATTGTTAGAGTTAAATCTTCATTTTGCTTTTGTTTCCTATTTGGTTCATGTGTTCTTTGTTCTCTTTTTTCCTCTTCTTCAGCCAGATCATTTTATGAGTCTATTTGTTTTTTATTTTATTTAGAGTTGTATTCTTTTGTTTAAAATTGTATCTTTATTATTAGCTGTCACTGTATTTTTATTTATAGTTTGTAGTATGTATCTTTAACTTACCCTGATCTATCTTCTAGTAATAATTAAAATTTTCACATACAAGAACCTTATACTTATATAGCTTCTATTATTTCCTCCTGAACTTTGGGCTACTATAGTCATATTTTATACTTTTACATGTAAAGTAAATTATAATATTTTATATTTTTAATAGTAAATTATCTTTTACAGACTTAAAAATTGAGAAAACATTGTATATATTTATCAATAGTTACTGTGCCTGGTACTTTTTGCCCTTTTGTATGGATTCCTATTTCCATTTGGTATCGTTTTTACCTCTAACCTGAAAAAAATTTAATATTTCTTACAGTGTGACTATGCTGGTAACAAATTCTTACAGGTTTTGTGTTTCTTAAAAAGTACTTTGCTTTTTCTTCTTTTAAAATATTTTCACTAGTTACTGAATTCTATATAATAGGTTTTACTTTCTTTTTTTATTTAAAGAGAAAAAAACAGGAAAAAGGTAGAAATATTACAGAATTTCAAGAAAAGAAGATAAATAGTAAGAAATCACTAGTTGATACATTACATATTGTTCTTTAGAAATAGTTATGCAAGTTACAGGATTAAAGCACACAAAGTGGACACTAAAGCAGTGAGAGTGCAAACAGATCTGCTCAACAATCACACAAGAACCTAGAAATATGGTCATCAATCCCACACATCTAAACATACATGCAGCTATATCTTTTATAGTGCTTCCTATTTCCTCTTGGTTTTACTTTCCATACCTCAAAATGTTGCTACATTTTTTCTCATTTGCATTCTTTCCAATGAAACAGCCATTACAATCCTTATCTTTGTCATTCTGTATATAATATCTTTTGGGGAGTTCTCCAGTAAATATTTTTTCTTTTTCATTGGTTTTGAGAAACTTGATTTGATTGGCATAGTTCTCTTCACGTTGGTTGAACTTAAATTTTCTTGAGCTTTTTGGATTTACATATTTAGAAAGTTTATTATATTTGGAAAATTTGGGGCTATTATTTTTATTTCTGCCTAATTATCCAAAGTACTACCTCAAATACTTCAATTGCATGTATATGAGACTACTTGAAGTTATCTGCCAGCTCAATGTTGTTTGTTTATTTTTAATTTCTTTTTCCATCCATTTTTTATTTTGAGTAGTCTTTAGTCGTATGTCTCCAAGTGTGCTGTCTTTTATTTTGTAATATTTATGTGTATTAATTATTTCTAATGTATTTTGTATCCTATATATTTTAGTTTTTATTTCCAGAGATTTGATTTGAGTCTTTTTATATCTTCCAAGTCTTAACTTTTTGACCATGTAGATTATATAAAGATAGCTTCATTATTCTTGTCTGGTGAGTCTAACATCTATGGAAGTTCTAAACTGGTTTCATGTGATTGATTTTATCTTCATTATGAGTAATATTTTCTTGCACATTTCACCTTGATAAATTATATATATATAAATACATATTATTATTATATATAATATATATTATTTATAATACATATTATCCTTAAAATATTCTTGAACTTTGTTTATAGCTACAGTTAAATTACTTGGAACTACTTGTTCTTTTAAGTCTATCTTTTAAGATTTGTTAGGTGAGAACAGAACTGTATTTAGTGTAAGGCTTATTCTTTCCTATCACCAAGGTAAGACTCAATGTCCCAGAAATTATGAGTAAACCAAGCCCATAAGACCAAATTATTTTTTAATATTAACATATGATAAAACTATTTAGTAAATAATTCAACAATATCCATATCATGTATTCCAGATACAGAATTTTGGACTTTTACAAGTTTGAATCATCCATAGCACTGCTTTCAACCACCTGCCTATGAGACTGGATATCCTTAGAAAGATAATTGTATTTATGAACCCATTTCTATCATTACAACCTTCAAAAATGGCAACTTCTGTCTTCTTTCTCTTAGGTCCTCATGTACGATACATCCCAAAGCCTGACAACAAACCATGCTCCATCACTGACTCTATCAAACGCTTCCCTACAGAAGAAGCCATAGAGGGTAATGCCACCAGCCCACCACAGAACCCACCCACCAACCTCACTGTGGTCACTGTGGAAGGGTGTCCCTCGTTTGTCATCTTGGACTGGGAAAAGCCATTAAATGATACTGTCACTGGTAAGATCACAGCCTGAGGGTCTTGTTGCTGTGGTGGGAAGCTTAGATAACATGATGCTTTGAGAGTGAGATACCCTGGATGAAACAGTAACATGTGAGGCCTCTCTGAGGAGAAGGGAGTCCTAGAAGTGTTCTGCTGTTTTATGGCACACAGTCCAAAGCGTCAAAGGATGGGAAAAGTTTATCTTTTTCCTTGTTATAGGGCTCCCTTTTAACTTAGTAGGTCACTTTACACTACATTCCTTTTATCTTCTCTCAACATACCGCTTTACAGTTTGAAGATAGAGCTAGTTTTCTCATTATCAACAAAATTACAGAAAATATACAGATTTGCCATTGCTGATATTTATATTAGTTTTCCTTTAATGAACCCAACTTCTAAACTGACCTAGAACTTTTAGGAAAGTTAAAAGTTATTTCATCTGCCTTCAGAAAAAAGTTTTTTTTTAAATCCACTCCTGGGCAATTTTCTGCTCATCTCAGAAAAGTTTGATTCCTATTACCCAACTAATTTTCTAAAGGACTGTGAAAAATAAGAAACCATGAGTCACTTTTTGAATTTGTTACATGACAATTTGGCCCTCCATAGTGAACAGGATAGTGAAAAAAGAGAAGCAGAAATAAAACACTATCTACCTAAATCAGCCTAGTCCTCACATGGCCTGAGCTCATGTACCTTGCCATGTACTTGGTGCAGGGAATAGAAGAGCTAAGGAAGGAATATGAAAAGAATAATTCACAAGGTGAGGTGTAAGAATTCAGGATCTTCCAGATAATGTTTACTGTGAATAAAAGGAAAAACAGCAGCTATTTCTCTATCACTGAAACTACATGGTTTAGGCAACTTTCATGTAAGCAGCAGATTAGTTGGATTTCTTAACCATATTTTGTGACCTTCCCTTTCTTGTGCAAAACTAGCCTACATTCTGAGAAAGAATCAATTTGCTTCCTGTGTTCCCAGAGATCTGCCTAGCCTGCTTCTCTATTTGAGACTATGCCAATTGGTACTACCATCCATAAACCTAAAAATCAATTAGTTTCTCAGTATTGATTACCTGTAATGTATTAAAACATCCAAAACTCTTGATACTTATACTTTGGTAATAAGGAATTCCTAGGCTAGTCTGAGGCTTAGTTTCATTAGAGCCAAAAAAACTATGAAGTTTCTTTTGCCCTGAAGATGCTGGACATCAACCTGGGATTAGTTAATCTAATACATCTACTCTATTACATGTATAACATCTGATTTATTTTTTAAAAATACAGGATTTTCTTTTCTAAATTCATTTATAATAATTTTTAAAATTTATATAAATGTGTAATCTTGAAGAATCATGAATAGAGTGTATTTTGTAGATCTAACCATACTTTATACATCTATCTGCTTTTATAATGTTGTTATTTGTGTTAATGTGCTGCTTGGGATTCTTTCACAAAACACGACTTTTAATGATTTTTACTGATAAGGAACACATCTCATTAGCCCTAATATTTCCTAAATGGAAGCAAGTTTTATCTTTGACTGCTGTTTCTCTAATCCATATTTCAGCATTTTACTATTTGCCCTAATGATCTGCTCTAGGTTTTTATTTAGTGTTATATTAAAAACCACTTCATCTCAAATATGGTTGTTTACAAACCAGCAGCTTAGACAGTATAGAACTTAATTTTATGCCTCTGGAGATGGTTTTGCAATAAAGGATTGAGAAAAACAAAAAGAGAATGAACTGTAGCCCTCATATCTGGAATTGACCTATTGACCTGTGCCAGTAATGTGTTTTTGTTGTTGTTTTTGTTTTTTAGTTGATAGACACACATTCCCTTCAAGTAAACACATTCCAATTCAATTGCTTCTACATGTCTCTTCTACATACATGTAGCAATGGGTATAGTAAAAAGTCAATCATAGCCAGGGATACAGCTCAGCAGTACATCCCCAGCACACACACACACACACACACACACACACACACAAACAAACAAACAAACAAAAACTTGATCATAGCTTGGGTCCTTGAACAACTTAGAGTTCAGTTAGTTGTGAATTGCTGCAATATTATAATCACAGAGCATGCTGATGTGAATTTAAATCAAAGGCTGGCTACACTTTAGATGCACAACTTGGATTTATAAATAGCCCCTGTGAACTTATTTTGTCTGTTAAATGGTAATAATTCTTCTCATCTCAGAATTTTATAATTGCTAATATATGATCTCAGAATTTTATAATTGCTAATAATGACCTACCCCCCCAAAAAAATTATCAATTTTTCCCAAGAGAAAAACAGGGAATCTGAATATACAAATAACTATTAAATTAATGTTTGTCAGTAGATGACTAGTAGGAGCAATCTTTATGTTTGTACATTTATGGAAAGATATCACTTTAAAGAATTAAAAATGGTCCAGGCATGGTGGCCCACACTTGTGGTTCCAGCACTCAGGAGGCTGAGGCAGGAGGATCACCATGAGTTCAGGCCAGCCTGAACTATGTAGTGAGATCAAGGCCAAACTGAACTACAAAACCAAAAATCAAAAACAAACAAAGGAATTAAAATGAAACATAAATTTACAAAACACACAACAAGCATACATATATTTAAAAGCTAGAATTTTTAGAGAAATTCTTAATATTTTTAATTATAAAGAAAACTCCTAGATCCATTATGAAAACTCAAATCTTCCAGAGAAAAAATACTATTAACTTTTAAAATTTGATTCAAATGAAAAATAAAGAAGATATTTACCAGAAGTTTCAAATACTAAACCTCTGGGTTAATATTAAGAAAAGACATCAAAAAATTGACAAGGAATGCCCCAAAATACATTTTGAAGGTTGTTCATTTGGTATATAATTTAGTAGAATTTTATATAAATTTTTCTTCTGGTGACTGAGGAGCACGAGTCTTCCCAACTGGAAACTTTTAAATTTTTTTGTGAACTTATTTTTAAAACACAACTTGGAGATAAAGAGAAGACAAGCAACAACTGTAATAAGTACCTTCTGTTTGGCTAAATCATGTACAATGTTAGGTGCTTTCCATATGCTCTGATTTAATCCCCACAAACAATACTGTGAAGAGATATCATTGACATATTATAGATCGGAGGGCTGAAACTAAATTCAAGGTAAGTGGCTTGTTTTTCATCTTCCATTAAGTCATGTGGTTGTCATATTTTAAAAGCTCAAGTTTGCTTACATTTTAAATTCTTTGAAAACTAAATTTTCTTACATCTTTTTTTCCACTAGCAAATACTCTTTATCAGCTGAGAAAAAGATATTTAAATGGATAACTTTGAACTCCTGATCTTCCCTCCCTCCCTTTCCATGTCCTTCTGGAATAAAAAGTCAAAGAGAGAGGAAAGAAGTTGGGAACAAACAGGAATATGAATAACTTACTCAGTTATCAGTCAGTACTAGTTTAATAATTGCAGTGATGGTGTCAAGATACAGTGTCTCCCAATTTTATTTTGATTTTTAGAAAGATGAAACTGTTCCCAAAAAATGTCATCTACTTTTTTGGGTTTTTAAAATAAACTATTAAAAATCCTTCCAAATTAAAAAGGGAAAGTTAGGTTTACCTAAGTTGTTTTAGTTTTCATTTTATTTCCCATTATTCATCTCAGTACAATAGCAGAAGTCCATAATAGAACTTGCCAGCTTTTTTGCAATCTTTCCACCTTATGTGATGCCAAAATCTTATTCTTTAAATCAATGGATGTGATTTTGAATAGTGTGATGGTTTTGTTTTCTTTTGATTGGATTTGATTTTTAGTTCTATCATCTTGTCACATGTATTAAGCTTAAATCTCAATGGAGAGCAGGGAAAACCAATTGAAAAGTCTGTAAATTTTAATTCTCTTATTCTGGTAGTCTTTTTTTGATGAGCCCTAGAACTTCACGGAAACGTGCCTTTAAGTGAAATTTATTCACATCTCTATGCAGACTTAAAAGAGGTGATTTCCTTTAATACACAGAAAATTATCAAGGTAGCATAACTTGTATAAGTAATAGGTACAAAAATCTTCCCAATTTTATAATTGCTAATCATGACTTACAGAAAAAAAAACAGATTATATTTGATTGACTGTTATTTGTTGAACAAGCATCACCCCTCAACAGTGCTTTCCCTAAACTGGGCTTCTTGATGGTGACAGGCTTTCCTACCTAACATTATGACAGGCTCTATATCTAAATTAACCCCAAGAGGATGGTTAGACTTTACTAGGCTTTCCTCTGTTCTGATAAAAAGAAAGCAGAAAAGTCCAGTAAGCAGCTCCCAAAGGGTTTTGGGGAATCTTTATAAACTGGGGTGACCATCACTATCTAGAAATTGATAATCTATACATCAATATGTCTCTAGTACTCCAATTACAATTGCTCATTTTTATATAAATGGCCATATTATACAGTTAGCTTAAATCAACTAGGACTTGAAGATAATTATTCTTTGTTCCCATTTTTTAGAATATGAAGTTATATCCAGAGAAAATGGGACATTCATTGGAAAGAATAAATCCATTCAGATTACAAATCAAACTTTTTCCACAGTAGAAAATCTGAAACCAGACACAAGGTAAGTCTCAGTGCTATTCCAAGTAAATTCTGAGAGTGCAAAAGTCATAATCACAACAAAGAAATGGAATTATTTCAACTTTTCTGCCTTAGGACAGTTTGTGTTTCACTTTAGCTTTCTGTATGTGGCACTAAATACCTCTGGAGACATGTTTTGACAAAATGTAAATTTTAAGGGATCAAAAGAAAATGGTCTGCTAAATCATCAGTGATGTTAAAATATTCCATTAATATCAAACGTTGATATTGAATACCACAATTTAGAGACTCTGTGGATGAGAAGTAACTGGACTGTGAATGATATAAACTAGATTTGAAGCACTGAATAATTTAGCTTTCATGCTAGAAAAATACAAAAAACTGTAAGCCATGTGACAAAATGTACGTAGTTTTTAGTAGTAAGTAATACTTTAAATAATGACATCCTAGTTCCAGATACAGAAATTATCTGCTTTGGGAACATTTTATCATTTAAAAAATTGAGACTAGAGTTTTGACAATGGAGCAGCATACTCTTTTTTGGGGGGAGGTGGTGGTGATATTTGGGATGGAATCCAGGGTCTTTGCACTGAGTTATATCCCCATCGCTTTTTTTATTTTTTATTTTGAGTCAAGGTCTCACTCAGTTACTAAGTTGCCTAGACTGAACTCAAATTTACAATCTTCTTTGCTCAACTTCCCATTGTGCTCAGATTATAAGCATGTGTCAACGTACCTGAGTTTCATATTTTTAACATTGTTCTCTAATAAACAACTTTTCTAGGTATCTCTTATTACACATTGATACCAGGTTATTCATAACACTGTATAGCTTTTGATTCCTCTAAAACACATAATATTGTGTCAGTTTAATATTGAGAGATAAATAAGGGCTTTTCTTTCATTAAGTTTCATTTCTTCGACCTCTCGTTGTCAGTTGACTGAATCAGTTGAGTGACTCCAAGAGTCTATTTTAACTCTGGTAGTAAAGGAATTCTTCTAATCCTTTGAGGAAAAAAACAAATATCCAATTCATTATACATGATTTACTGTGCATAAACTTTAGTCTTTTCTTAGCAGTTTTTCAGTATGAATTGTAACATGGAAAATTTGTTAACTGTTAATTTTCTTAAAAAGATTTAAGTTGGCCAAAATAAGCACATATTTTAGTGACAACCCACTTGATGGCTCTGATTGCATTTCCTTACCAAAACTGAGAGGACAGAGTCTAATTTTACTGACATATTTTAAGGGAAAAGTAAGAAATATTTAATTTTATCTTTTTCATAAGTACATGTGTGCTTACCAAACTTGGTTTTTTCTTTTGGTTTTCTGCTTTCTTATGCCACTCAATAAAAAGTAGTCTGTGTAATACAATTTCTAATGAAAGATGTCCAATTTCTAAATGTGCATTGTGTTCCTTTTCTGAATCAGGCTGTCCTCAGAACTTTTTCACAGTGCTGCCATTAACTCATGATAAAAGTGCAGAACAGTCTTTCTGATAACCTTTTAAGGTCCATTTATTTATAAAAGATTTGTAATTCCAGTCAGCTAATGTGTGCTAAGTGGCAAGGATGTGCTCAGCTGTGTGCTTGTGCTGTGGTTATAAACCTGAGTACACATGAAGTAGCAAGGATAGCAGAGAAGCAGCTAATAACCAAGTATCCTACGTGAAGTGGTGGAAGACTGGAAGAAGTATGCCAAAAGTCATAGAAGGAATGTGCACAAAAGTTAGGACAACTTGGGCTGAGGCTTGACAGATGAGCAGAAAACAGTCACTGAGTGAATGTGGTAGGTGAAAAGAATGTTAGGGACAACAGCATGCATCAGCACACAGCTGCAAATTTTGAATTACAGCATCTAAGTTCTGGCCTTTCCTACTTGAAGAACTGGAAGATAATAGGCTTCTGAAAGAATTACTGTATTGATGTTCTACTATCAGGAGATAGATATAAATCATTTGTCTTGGTAACATTTATTTCATGAATTGAACTGATGGGGAAAAAAGTGACATCTAAAAGTAAAGGATAATTACTGACTAATGTTTACACACTGACATAGGTGGTATAGAATTTCAAGTTTGAACATTTAAACCAGAAGTCGCAAGGTAGAGATTAAAGATATGTAGATTGGTTTTGGTCAGAAATCCTAAATGACCACACATTATTCCAAAACAAAAGGACAAGAGACTGTGCTCCTTTTTCCTTCTCACAGAGAAAGCCAACCTTCTTTTGCATATTTTTAGACTTAGCCAGGTTTTTATCTTCTCTACAAAAACACAAAAAATAGCCCAAGGAAGAAGCTATTTGGCAGCTATTTTGCCAAAATGAGACTCTGTTTCCATACCAGGCTCAAGGTATCCATATGTATAGAGAGTAAAACCATTTGACTACTCTGAACCACCTGAGGGCACCTACAAAGGCAGCTTAATGCCCACAACCAGGCCAGTGGCTGCCTGCAGCTGGAATGGGCTGTGGTTATATGTGTGCACAGGGAAGAGGATCCATAATTTTCAGTCAAGTGAGGAAAAAGAAATGTTAACACAGGCAAACTCCATATTTAGAGCATCTTTGTCTCACTTCTCACCCTTAAAGAACTGTAGAAGTGTTATCCAAATCAGTGCCTACCTAGCCTACTTGCAGTAATTACTTTCCATTTATTTTCTTCCATTCTTATTGTAGACTCACCCAGGAAAACCAATCCTCTCTGTACTTAGACTCTTGTTGAACTAAAAGAAAAAGGATTTTTCCAATGTGGAACAACTCACTTGGTCTGCAAGATCAATGATTATTTTTTAATTCTGTGGCTAAAGGAGCTGAAAAAGTGTAACAAACCCCAAATCTTACATCAGTGCATATAGGGACAGGTGGTGTTCTGGTCTCTAGGTCTCATCTAGCTCATAATTTATGGTAGCTTGAGCTGTGCACCTAGTCAGTGATGGAACTAGAATCAAAAATAAAACTAAAACCTAGGTAAGCCTCCTAAAATTTTTTTCCCAGTAAACTAGTTTCTTTCCCGGTAAACTAGTTTCTTTTGACTGACTGTAGTCTGAAACCTGTTTTCAGATGAACTGTTTGAACACACATTTGATAATGCATTGATGGGCTGCATTCTTCCTGATGAGCTAGTTGACAGCACAGATGGACACTACAATCACTGACACTAAAAAGGTCTTTTAAACCTGCACTTCAGTTTCAATAAGCCCACTTCTCTCCTCACTTTACTGAAAAACTGAAGAATACATTGTGTGTGCCAGTTTTTAAGTGGTCCAACAATTTCCTATGGAAAAAGGACTCTGTTTGGTAATTAAGATAAATCAAATTCCCTTAATCTGTTCAAGTACTTTTACTGACCTCTGTTGGCTTAGAGGATTTTGGAGAACAATTCTTCCTTTGAGACTAAAACCTACCACAGTGGCAGCAATGATTGTTTGGGACTCTGTTTATCTTGTTTGATTTAATAAAATGTTGGCATTCTGAAGATTAGCTGGAATAGAGGCAGCAACTTTTTATAAACTAAATCTGGCTGAAGGAAACTGGCATGTGGAATAGTCATTATACCCTTTCCACAGTGTTTTTGTGAAATTCTGGTCTCTGGAAATTCTTCATTAACTTTTCAGTGTCTCTTCTCATCTCATGTGCTTTACAGAAAGAAACAAAACAAGCTGCTGAAGTATCAAGCATCTATTTAATTTTATTGTAGGTATGGGGAGCAGAAAAGCAATTTCTTCCTTGTTAAAGAAGAAAGTTGATAGCTCAATTTAGCAACTTTTCATTAGGCAAACGACCAGTTTGCTAGGAGCACAGAACTCTGCTAGTCTATAAAGAAGATCAGTTCTTCCTCTTGTATCACTGTGTACTTTTTATTACATTTTCTTTGACTTCCTTAGTCTTTATGAAAATAATGGGAGTAAGTCACTACAGAAGTGAAGTGCAGCTCAACTCCAGAATTTGTCCCTCACAGAAATAGAGGACCCAGGAAACATTCCTTAGGGCATTACAGGCAGCTAGTGTATGGCTTCCTATGACTCGTAAGTCCCTGTTCTGCCTTCTGACCTTGATTTTGTTTATGAGATGAGGGTCTTCCTACATTGCTTATATCAGCCTCCCATCCCAAGTGACTGGGATTATAGGTGTTTGCCACTCCCCCTACCTCTGTGACCCCATTTTAGGCTTGTAGGTGTGCCTTTTGTTCAGGTCTTCCTTCTTGCTACTTAACTGTAATCTGAAATCTACACATTGACTTTGTGTGTCACAAGTATTCAGAAATGTTTTCTGTAGTCTTCCAGTGTCCTTGAAAATGTACTTTCACAAACTGATTTGACTGTATTTCCCTAGACCTTTTGATTGGCCCTTATTCTTCTATTTTTTCCCAGTCCACTTTTCCATTTCTTTTCATCTGATGGAAACCTCACCTGAATAGGGTTCAAATATTTCAAGACTACAGTAGAGGTAGTCACCAAGTCAAATAAGTCAAATCAATGGCAGCTACATGGTGATAGGTTGCTTTAGGATGACAAGGCTTTTGTTAAGCCGATTTCCAAACTATTAGGGACTATGTAACAAAAAAAGTTCATCAAACAATGAAAAATACAATTCAGCACTCCGTATCTTGGGAAAGCACTGAGGAAAAAGTTATAAGGAGGAACAAAGTGGAGGAAAATGACAGAAAAAAGTGGTCTTCTCTATGAGGCCTGAGAGTTATTTGAACCTCTGCCTCCACCTCACCTTAAAGATATTAGTTTGAGGCTAGATCCTGCACAATAGATATTCCCCACCTCTGACAGTTTAGCTCATGAATCATAGGCTGAACTTGTTGAAACCTTAGACTTGCACTTTAAAATGAATTGATGTATCATTATTATGCTGATTTTTATAGCTGCTGTCAAACTTGCCTCAAACTCTAGCCTTAATGTTTTCCCTATCAAGATAGTGATATAGAACTTTCTAGATTACTCATTGAATTCTAACTTTATTTTCTTAGTCTAAGGAGGTACAGAGAGAAAGATTTACTCAATAAAATTTCAATCTTACTAGTAACTCATTGGCTGTGGCCTTATTATAACCAAGTAAAATGCAAGTAGGTGACAGCAAAGAATTCCACATTGAGAGGTCTATATAGGTAGTGTTTGCCAAATTTCTGAATAAGAACCTCTCTTTAAAAAAAATCCTATAGGGATACAATACTAGCAAGTGTTTATAATCACTGCATATAAGGCATCTTACTTTCACTTGTATTATCTTATTTAATCTTCATGCAAACCTCAGAAGTTTGTATCCTTGTGAGGTTATAATGACAATAGTATTCTCACAAATAGTGCTATTAGCCTCATTTTACAGATGAAGAGAAACCAAGCCTCAGAAAGGTTCATTAATATATCTTAAAATTACATATTAATGAGCTATAAGTCTGTGTTTCTGCCCACAGAGACCATGTAGTTGGCCCTAGGATCATATTACCTCCTGCCAGGTATGTATGGGAGATTGTTTGAGATTCACACCTATCCAGGGAGAATGAAAAATACAATTTAGCACTCCATATTTTGGAGAATTCATGGCATTCTAAGAGGGGTGTTAGGTTTTACTTAACTTGTCCTAGATGGGGCCATGTTTTCATATGGATAGTACTCCATTTAAATACTCTTTTTTATATAATGGATCTTGAAGTGGCCTTTAATTTTCATTTCTTCCCAGATAAATATTTGGTTTTGTTTTGTTTTCTATGAAGACTGTGCTTGTACCCCTGAGCTATGGGTGAGGTATTGAAAACATGGAAAATTGATTGCACTGTTGTACAGAGGTGGGGCCTTTGGAAAGTGGTCAGAATTAGATAATTCTTATTGTGGGGACCCATTATTGAATCCTAGTAACTTTACTGGTAGGAAGAGAAACATCAACGAGGCACAGTCCGTCTCTCTTGTCATGTGATAATCTGTTCTACCTCAGGATTCTGTTAGCAAGAATGTCATCATCAGATGTGGTCCCCAGACCTTGGACCTCCAAAACCATGAACCTCTTTTCTTTACAAAAGCCTACCTCAAGTATTTTGTAATAATAAACAAAACCAGATTTAACCACTTGATCAGGCTGCCAGTTTAAAATAAACAGTTAAACACTAAAAAGGAGTCCTTTCTACACTTAAATTCTGTTAACCGAGGCAAAGTTTTTTTTTTATTAATTTAGCTATTTCTTTAGTTAATTAATTCTGTAGTTTTAGATTGAACATTTCTCAAAAAATGGTCAAAGATTCAAGTTCTCTTTTTGTGTCCTCTGTATTTACTTGTTTACAGTAACATCACTTGTGGAATCCTTTACCATCATTGTTTGCCTGTGTCAAATCCACTAATTCTCATATACGTGTCTTCCTTGTTTACTTCCTTAGTTTGTGGCTTCCAGGGAAAACATGCTTTGAGAAAGTTATGAAAGCAATTATTTTTTAGTCTCTACATATTTCAAAAGCCCATGCTTTGATACTACTTGTTCAAGTGAAAATAGATTTTAGGATAAAATGATGACTTTTGAAGGTAGCATTCCTTCTTAAAAATTTTCCCACTGTTAAAAAGTCAAACAAATATCATTTTGATTCTGAGTCCTTTGAGTGGGACCCATTGTTTTGTTGTCTTTAGAACCTTGATTTTTATCCTTCCATTCTGAAATTTTCCAACTCCTATAATACTTTAGTTCCTTTTTATTTTTTTCTGCTAAGTACAATGTAGACCTTTTCAACTAGGAAACACATCTTTTAGTCTTAGAAAATTTCTCATACTGTACAACTTCTGCAACAATTTTCTACCATACTTTCCTCCTATTTTCTCTTCTGGAATTACCACTAGTTAAGTACTGTATTCTCTGGAATAATCCTCCCAAATTTGTTATGTGCTTTCATTTGTACCTCTGTATTAACCTAATGTTTTCAAATTTGTAACTTCTAATTTTACTTATATCTTTTATTTCAAAGAACTGTTTGCTAAGAACTGTAAATATCACCTGTGCTTATTTTCTGTGTATAATCAGTATTTCCTCTTTAGACACTAAAGACTTATGGCATGATTTGTCTTTGAGAAAATGTACTTTTTGGGAGAGATCTTGCCACAAAAACATTTTTTGTTTAGGGTTTACTAAGATAAAAGTGTCCTGATATTATTAATTAAACTCAGTTTTAAATTATTTCAAAACTTGTGAAGTATCATAAAATTCTGTCAAAAAAAGTAGCTTATAAATGTTTGTGGCAATGATACAAATACAACTTAAATAATTGTGAAATAAAAACATACAGACATGATTCTAGCAGGCAGATTTGGCTGAGGCATAGGGCTGTTGGCAATAGTCTGGAATGAATGTGAAATGTGTTCCTACTTGAATCCATCTCTAGATGCCTAATACTTTTTTCCTTTCATTTTCAGTTCACCAGTTTTGTGAAGTTCTTTTTTTATTTTTTTTTTAATTAATGGTTTTATTTTGTTCTGAGGCCCTTAAGACTCTGAGGAAAAATTGAATCTGGAAGATACTCCAAATATATAATCTTTTTACATATATACAACTAAAATACACATTTTTCTCAACTGATAATTAAAATAGTATTTGTCTCATGGCTTTTTGTGGATTACTTTATACTGGATAATATATATATATATATATATATATATATATATATATATATATATATATATTCTGACGCATAGTGCTTCAAAGTAGTTGCCACTGCTGCAATACTAGTATCTATCTTCTTATACTAGATTCTGGCAGTGTTATGATGCAATGCCAGAGTGATCAAGAAAGTAACTCCTTGAACTCCAGAAAATTCTTCTCTTGTTCAGTTGATATCATCCGTACCAAAATAAGAATTGCCATTGTTCTGTTTTTCACTTGATTATAAAATATCTTTTGCATTCTGCATTATTTAATGCAAAGATATAAATTACTTTATAAAAACTTTATACAAATCTGGGACTTGCACGATATTATCAGGTAACTAAAGATGGTTTTAAATCAAGTTATTTTGGTGCCAAGTTTGCTGCTGAGAGGAACTCTGTTTTAGGCAAATGGAAAATTGCTTTACTGTTTTGAGTTTCTTAGAATTTTTAACATACATTATCCTATGAATAAAATCTGTCAACTACTGCACAATTCAGTGAGTAAATTTAAGACAGAATCAAAAGGATCTACAATTTTAAGGGATATATATTTTGTTTTTAAATAAAAGGGGAAGTACTTGGCCAGTGTGAATCTGGTTTACTAAGGCAGGCTGTGTTTGTTCTTGGGCTTTGGATGAGGTAAAACTATCAAGCCCCTTTTCTCCACATTGTGGCTTCCTATGATCCATAGTAGACCCGAGTTCTGGAGTTTCAAAAACCTTGTAAAGAAACTTTCAAATAGCAGGGGTAGGACAAGAAATTTACATTTGAAACTTTTCCCACTGTCACTCTATCCTGGTCTCAAATAAGTAGTTCAAATGAGAAATATTACCTAAGACTACCTAAATTCACTAGCTAAATTCAAGATACTTTTACATCTTTGCCCCAGGAAATAGAGATATTTGAAGGAAAGTGAAGGTGCCTCACTGATGGAATTAGCTTGGGTCCACCACATACTTATGTGTTACTACCAACCTTACCAATTCTAGTTTGGTGCTCTGAAAAAACAGCATCTCTGAAAAACATTTTTGTTATATAAATCATCAGATAATGTATTAAGAAAGTAAAATTAAGAAAGCATTATGCTTCCCACAACCTCTTTCTAGAACCTATGTTGTCCTCATAATTTAAAACCAGGAGGAATGCCCATATAACAAAAGAATGTTGCTTTCTTACTAAAATATACTGCAATTATATTTATTTCTCCAAAACAGCTATGAATTCCAGGTGAAACCCAAAAACCCACTTGGTGAAGGCCCAGTCAGCAATACAGTGGCATTCAGCACTGAATCAGGTAATCACATGGGTATTAATCTCCAAGAAATTTGGAAAGGGATCCAGCAGAAGAAATGTTTTGCACAGGGAGGCTGTTTGAAACCTCCCTATGCAAAAATCCAGTTTCAGGAATTCCTAAAAAACTTACCATTTGGAAAAAGCTAATTGATGAAGGTAGCCTCATGAGACCACCACTCATATGTTTCCTCATTTCTTTTTATGTAAGGAAAAAAAAAAGATTCATCACTTAAAAAAAAAGAAAAAACATACATCATACTAAAAAATCTAGTGAATAAATGCTCCCCAGTATGCCTAAGATAAAACTATCAGTGAGGACATCAAGAAAGGGCATTTCCAAAATTTTCTAGGCATACATTCCAAGCTCTAACTCCTTAAAATATACATCTGTATGTATGGCATTATTTACATAATTTTATGCCAACTATTCTTCATGGCCTCTTGGTGATTTGAATATTTTTTGAATAAAAAAGGAAACTTGAAATTAAAGTCTAGAATACTAACAAAGGCTCTTCAGAACTCCCCACATAATATACTCTTAAATACCTGACAAATTATTCAATCAAGAATCTTTTCAGAGGAAACTTTCAAATTCAGTCTTCTGCAAAAATGTACCATTTTGCAAATAAGACTTAAATCTTCATCATGCCACTGGAACTTTAGGACTTTACTTAAGAATTTAACTTCACTAATGGCTGATTTCTGTTTGCTATCTCTCCTTAGCTGACCCAAGAGTGAGTGAGCCGATTTCTGGTAAGTACTGTCTTACTGGGAATAAGTACATGTGATCTAGTGACTAAACTAAGGATTCATGGTAGAATTTGGGTTATGATTTTTATTTATCATTAGCTTTCTCAGAAATTGATCAGGTATGAATAACTTGATGAATATTGAGAAGAGATGATACTGCAGGGCAGGTCAGATACTCTGAAACTTACTTTTACACATGTATCAGGCCAGATTAAATTTTAACAGTCAAGATATTACACCTCTCCTTTCCACTTTTAATAGTGTCACATTGAAACATTTGTTTAAATCCTGTTCATATGCTGCAAAAAATAAACTTAAACTTGTCCTAAAGGACAGTCTACATCTAGCACCTAAACATACTGCTTTGAAATTTATTTAACTAGTGACAGTAACCTGAGTTTGCTTAAAGTTCTACACTATTTTTGGTTCCCATATGTGGCTCTGGAAAAAAAATGTTAGTATCAGCAAGTTGGTGATGAACTTTGCAAACTAGTTTTAAAAGACTCTAAGGACAGCTCCACTGTACCCGAGTCAGACAGTAAACTCAAACCTTGTCTTTTCCAAATGTAGCAGGAAGAGATGCCATCTGGACTGAAAGACCCTTTAACTCAGACTCTTACTCGGAATGCAAAGGCAAACAGTATGTCAAAAGGACATGGTATAAAAAATTTGTAGGCGTGCAGCTATGCAACTCTCTTAGATACAAGATTTATCTAAGTGACTCCCTTACAGGTAAGTAGGGTTACTAGCCCTGTTTTGAACCTTTATCTTCAGAGAATGTTTGCTGTGTTCTCTACCTTGGTCTTTTCTGTGAAGTTCCATGCACTAATGGGTGATTCAGTATCCTACTCAAGTTTTCCTCTAAGCAAAATGTTATCTAAATAGTCTCAGAAGACAAGGACTTAAGACTTGCTATTAGAAAGCAATGAAGATGCAAGTTGACACAGTGCCTTTATGGCACATTTACTATGTACAGGCAGTAGTACATTCATGTTCAATTTGTTATAGCCATCCAAGGGTAAAAAAAGCTTATTGATAATAAAATGACTCTACCTAAAAATAACTGTAGAAGAAATATAGCATCTTTAAGATGCTAGGTCTCTGACTCCTTGCTCAATACCTTAAAATCTATAATTTTTATCCTGTATGCATACAATAAGCATTTTAACATATAAAGTTGGCCCCAACATTAGGAAGATTAGATGGTTCAGTCTTTTAAAAAATATTATCTTAGCCTGGCACTGTTGTAGATGATGACAAGTAGTAAACAAGACACTTTCATGTAGCTCACTGTCATTCCTCCTCTACTTAGGGAGATAGACAAATATGTAAGAATTTCCTACAAGTGCTTTGAAGACAATTTTAAGAAGGGTAAGAGCATGGCTTAAGAGAATTAAGAAACTCCTTTAGTTAGAATGGTTTTAGGGAAGGTCTCTATAAAGTTATCACTTCTGCTAAGTAGAAAATTGTAAGAACCAAAGGTCTAAGAATAAAAAATGTGGAGATTTAAAGTCCAAAAACCTGAGGCAGAAAACACTGATCACTTCTGTGGGGCTGAATTCACAGAACTTTGAAATAAAGTTTTATGCTTAGTATAATGAGAGACTGCTAGAGAAAATTATTGGGAACATGTGTTGTGGAAGCATTATCTTACTTGAAATTTTTTTTTTTTACAAATCACTAATCTTTACAAATTTTCACTAATTTGTAAAAAGAAGAGAAGAGAAATAATATAGGAAAGGAAGAAAGAAGTCAGAGCCATCAGTTGGAAGACTATTCTATAGTTCAGTCAAGAGATATTGATGGCTAGTAGAGTAAGGAAAAATGCACAAGCACAGGAAAGATTGTTCTTTGAAGCAATTTATTTCAGAATGGTCATAAGTCAAATTTCTCCTTCTTCAGGAAAATTTTATAACATAGGCGACCAGAGGGGCCATGGAGAGGATCACTGTCAGTTTGTGGATTCATTTTTAGATGGCCGCACAGGACAGCATCTCTCCTCTGATCAGTTACCCACCAAAGAAGGTATGTTTTCTGATACTCCTCATAAGCAAAAGGGCTTTATCAATTAAATAAATCAAGAAAATCAAGTTAAAAATAATTCTATAGAATTTGTTCTAATTATTTGGCTAGAAAAAAAATGACGCAACTTAAGTTTCTCAACTCAGAGAGTTAAGAGACAAGGCCAGTTACAGATGTTATAAGTACACTTTACTTTTAAGCAAATCTACATTTGCAAAAACAGCCAAAAAAGTGTTTACCAAACTAAAATTTTTCATGTATGAACTTATGCTTTTTATCATGCTAAATAAGCACACCTGCATTATCTTTTACTTCGTTAAAAATTTTAGAATTTTATCACAACACATAGAAGATAGTCTCATAAATAACTATAATTAAAACAGAAAAATTTCACTGAGAAACTTCTATTATTTGCTAAATATACATTAGCACCCAATTGTGTAATGAAGATTGAAAAAGACTAAAAATTAATTTAATCTTTGTCTAAGCAGGAAAGGGTAAGTTAACTGCCTAAATTACTCACGAAGCACCAAGAGAGAATACTTTTAATAGCTTAATTAAGACTTTTCAGTAACATATCCCATCCCGTCTCCCACCACTGGCACTTAAAAATACTAACCAGACTTAAGATCACTGAACCTATTAATGGGCAGTTGAAACTGTTTGCAGGTACATCCTAACTTGCTAAGCCAAATGTCAAGAATTTTGGGGGTTCTATGATTTTAAGCAACCATTATACCTGAAGAAAGACATCTAATCTAGTTTTCTTAACTTCCTCAGCCATTCAACAACATTCTTCATTCTATGAAGAGCAAAGGCTAAATGTAACATAGCAGTTACTGAAATTCAATTATTTTCTCTCTTAGGCTATTTCAGAGCAGTTCGCCAGGAACCTGTTCAATTTGGAGAAATAGGTGGTCACACCCAAATCAATTATGTCCAGTGGTATGAGTGTGGGACTACAATTCCTGGAAAATGGTAGATGCTGCAATCTTGCTCCAAACTACTTCTGGTTCATATGGCCAAAGCTGCCTCCCAAAAAACAAACAAAAAAACTTCACCAAAACACCAGAAATAAAAACCCACTATGATTATTTTTCTCATCCATTTAAAGCAATTTTGTTTACTATGTATTAAAGTCTACAATCTAATGGCAGTATTAGGTGTTTAGAAAAAAAGATTGCTGAGAATATTTATCAGTTTTTACAAAGTCATTTTAACAAAGCAAGATATTGACATTAAAAGAGTAACATTTTTTAGGGAAGCTGGCTCCCTATTCATGGTATTTTAAGAGATCATTTGTATATTATTTATCACACTGTTGTAATGATGTTTTGATACTTTATAACAAATTAACATCAAAAACAATGTACTTTAAAAATATTTACTTTTATTGATTTGTATGCTTCTTACTCGTGAGTTAATTCCTTAAATCTCTATTTAGTTTAACTTATTAGATCAAATTATCTTCAGTATAAGTATCAGGAGAAAAACAGGTCTTAATGCTTATTTAAACTTCAGTTTTTCTTGGCAACAGCTAAAAATGTTCTGGAGTTTATATGTTCATGTTAATGTAAATTTCCATGAAATGTCAGCAATTACTGAAGAAATTTTGAATCAGTAATTTCATTCCAACTAAAAATGGAGCTCAAAATCTGATATACTCAGTTTTAAAAGTATAGTAGTATCTGAATATACTTTGTCAAACTAGCCCTTTAACCAATTATCTTCATGTTGTTTTTATGAGTCTAATCAAACTGTATGCAGACTGAATGTGAAGTTTGAGCAGAAAAAGATAATGCATGATGAGATTCCTACCATTTTACTAATGACTATTTGCTATGTATTTATACATTAGACCTCTATGAATGAATGTATCAGGGTGTTTCTGTAATTCTTTTTATCTCAAGGTGTAATAAAAATCTATGACTCATTTTCATTAAAATGTATTGTTTTCATTTATGCTGGATAGGGAGATGGAAATGCTACATTACCCTCATGGAAGGACCTTTCCCTATGCCTGTCTTTCAACATGCTTCAATTTTATCAATGCTATACTTTGTATTTTTAAACTAAGTATAAATTCTTCAATAAAGAGATGTAGTTTTTTTAAGACTTGAGTTTTTTCTGAATGATTTAACTATACCTTTACCTCTATAAGAAACAAAATCTCAATGTTAAACTCCCTTACATGTTTTTCACATTGTATCTACTGTTCTAATATTCTCAATTAATGTAAAGTCTATTTTAAGATTTGTTTAAACCAATGACTGTTAATTACGTTTCTTTCAAAATCAGTACAAAACCTAAATGGCACTGTTTCTCTGAATGGAAATCTGTAAGTTACTTCACTTTAAGAACGAATATTAACAAAGATTTCTATAAATGATTTTTGTGTTATATATAATGTTAATGATTAAATTAAAATACAAGACCATTAATGGATTCAATCACTTTTATTAACCTATCAATGTTACATTTTATATATAGTATCTAGTCATCTTCTCAAAGGGTCTACTTTAGTACATCATGTTAACAGTAAAAAGCCAAATAAGATGGCTATACCTCAACTTAGCATTTTAATATCCTCTGGACAAGAGAAGCTAGAAAGTCAATCACTTTACACACATGTAAGAGTAGTGTTCCAAAATAACTAGAAAGCTGCTACATTTTTAAGCAGGAGAGGAAAAAAAATTTTCATTTTGGTCTTTTTTTTTGTGTTCCAGGAATTTATACTTTCAATTAACAGCAACAATGATACCATAAAAAAATGCTCTGCTTTTTAAATTTCTGAACTTCAATACAAATTAAAATAAAATAGTATTGGAGTCTTGGGAGGCAAACAGCTATATTCATCAGGACAGCTGAACCTCCTTATCGATAACCAGGTCCAGGCTGGGTATAGCCCTGACCAAAGGCAGGACGATTGCGTGCGTAAGGATTAGGCCCACTGGGAGGAGGGGCCATAGTACTTCCTGGAGGTGGAGTAAAACCTGGTCTTGGTTGATAAGCCCCGGGTTGGCTGGGAGCCATCCCAGGCTGAGAGGCAGGGGGTACTGTGTAATTAGTAGGCTGAGAGGTTTGGGTAGTATAAGTTTGTTGAGGATAACTGCTCGCCTGGTACTGTTGTGGTGGTTGAGCAGACAGCTGTTGAGGCTGACCAGAAAAGGCAGGAGCTGGTGCCTGGGAAGTTGGTTGCTGGCCATATCCCTGGAACTGCTGAGGTTGTTGGGGTCCAGTCTGCTGACTATAGCTAGCTGAAAAAGGCAAAACAAATAGCATATATACCTCATTTCTCTTTTGTTGAAGTTTCCAGAGAATTAGTCTTAATGTTATGGACCAAAAATGATTAAAAGTTCAACTTACAAATATTTATGTAATGAGTGGTAGATTTCTATATAAAATATTTCAAGACCAGTTATTAAAGAGACATTTTCTAGACAATTTTTAAACCCCGTTAAAAATATTAAAATGAATTCAGTATATATGTATTTATTGTAACTACTTTGAGACGTTATGGCCTTGGAGGGCAAATTCCTGTTCTAATACAATTGCTAGTGTAAAAATGCTTGAATAATAAAAGATGGCATTACTACACTTTTTAGGAAGACCAAAAAAACTAAATGGTTTTCATGGAAGGCCTATTTACAAAAGTACTAAAGAAAAACATACTGTAGAGAATGAATATTTTTAAATGAAACAATATAACAAATACACCTTATTACACTGAAATGCTTTAAGCTTTTATTCACTCAGTTATTATATCATTTAAGAATATTATGCACCATTTCTACAACCCTTAATATTATTCATTTCTTTTTTATTTGGTACCTGATTCTTTGAACAACTAAAATTTTAACTAGCAGTATAGCACAACATACAAAAAGCATATTGTATTGCCCGACAAAATCAACATCCACATTCATTTATTTACAAGGACGTAATTTTTTAAAACAAAGTCTGCTTCACTGAAAACTTTTTATCTCTACCATGAAACACACCTGCAGCTACTTGCAATGAAACCTCTCCAATGACTGGAATCCTGTCAGCATTAAATACCAGATACATAAGAAAATTATTAAAATATGTACAACCCTGCATTTAAAAAAAAAGGATTGAATGAATCTGAGTATATTCTGAACTCACCTTGAACCTGGGTTCAAAATTTACTCATGATATAAACCTTTATGATATAGTCCATGAACAAAACTGTAAAAGGTCAGAGGGAAATTGGCAAACCAACAGTGTCAAAATGGTCCAATTTACTTTCATAACTCTCAATCAAATTCAATTTAATAGGACTACTGGGATCAGAAATACAAAAATAATTTCAAAAGAACTAAATCTTACTCAGTGAACACCCTAAAATTATTAATAGCAAGCTTAGCTGTTAATAAGAAAACCAAGTATCTAAAGCATTTATTCATGGCCGCATCTAAATATGTAACTAAAGTAAATTCATGATAAAATCTTGAATGCCATACATTTCCTCCTATACCCTATATAGAACTTCATTTTTTATTGTTGATTTTTTAGCAAAACACAAAAATTCAGCTTTATGCTGAAAATGTCTACCTCATTTAAGACTGAGGGAAAAATGTAAAGAGCTGCCTTTTCATTGAGGCAAATAAACCTAACCTGAGTCAGGAAGCAACCAGATCTTTAGTTACTAATCAGAGAAGGGCTAACCCTAAGAGCTCAAGAAACATTTCATTAGCAACCTCCTAATCTTTTGATTATAATGTGACAATGCTTTTTATTATTTATATCAATCTTCCACTTCCATTCCTGCCCCTGCAAAGAAATAAGTATCTTTTGGTAAAGAATATCAGAAATTCCGAGAATCAGAAATTCTGATTTTTTAAATCAATGAATAAGAGAGAGATCATATAGCCCAAAAGTCTACTAACTTTTGGTCTATATTGGACAATTCAGAATGATACAGGAAATTACAAAATCTGGAGAACTAGGGTTTGGTCCAGCTCTCCCACTGAACATTTCTATGTCCTATAACAAGTCACAAATTCTTTGACCTTATTTTCCTCATTTATAAAATGAGTAAACAGGACAAGATGATTAGTCCCAACCCTGGCTGCAGATGAAATGTGATGCTTTTAAAATACTGTTTCAAAGCCTAAGTCTCACCCCCAATCAAAATCAAACAAAATCTATGAGCACAGGGGCCAGGCATCAAGAAGCTCCTTAGTGATTGTGAAGCACAGTGTGGGCTACAATCCCCTAGTTTACATGATGACTTATCTTCATCATTCCATCTGTTTTATACAATTAAAAAGTACTAGTCACAGATTAAATCATGCTAGAGCAAATACAATTCAAATAAAATTGTTGTTAGTGTTAAAATATATCAAACTCCAATTTATGACAGAATTTTTTGGTCTAGGTCAAGGGTCAGCAAATTTATACAACAAAGGGCACTTTTTACATGGAAAACAGGCAAGTTTAATTTGGCACAGAACAGTATTTTTAAGGCCTATTTTCATCCTCTACCTCATCCAAATACTTAAACAGATACTAAATATTTTAGGCTTCGTGGACCAACCAAAAATACAGAAATGAACAGGGCAAGCAATGTTCTATTAAAATTTTATTCACAAAAAAGGCAAGTTTCCTTACTGCTGCTCAATTTGATAATATAAAACTTTGAAAAATGTAGTTTAAACAAAATTTTATTTGTATCTTCTTTTTGACAGTACTGAGGACTGAATCCAGAGCTTCATACATAGTAGGCAAGCACTCTACCACTGAACTTCAACCCCAGCCCTTTTTTATTTTTATGATAAGGCAGGGTCTCACTAAATTGTTCAGGATGGACTCCAACTTCAGTCTTCCTGTTTCCACTTACCAAGTAGCTGCTATTACAGGCATTTGTCACTACACTCAGCTCATAATTTATTTTCAATTACAGTTGAAAGTTTTATTCTTAAATTTCTAACTGTAAACCAAGACTTGGAACTGAACTCTCCAGCAAATATAAAATTACCTAAAGTATAATCAAAACTACATTAAAGATATTTATCATCCTTAAATACAGATAACCATAGTACTACTTTTTTGTTAGTTTATCAAACAGAATAGTTTGTACTGTCATTGTCCACTTTTTATGTTTTCATTTTGTAACTTGAAAAACTACTTCTAAGATAAGAATATATAATTTATCAACTAGTGATTGCTTAGTGTTGTTACATATGAAGTTATTTTTACAGTCAATTTTTGGAGTCCTACATTTTTTTTAGGAGATAAAAATACCTAAGTAGCTTGACTTAGTTTCCAGTTAATAAGATCACTTTTCTGTTAGAACTGTTAATATTTCTGCAAGTATCAAAGTACACTGGAATTATGCATTACATATAAATGGGGTGGAATTTGTTTTTGCAGTTCTAAGCCATCTAGAGATAAGCTGATCATGTCAGAAAGATAGATTTTTATTAAAAGTTCTTTTTACACTATAAGCTGTTACATAATCATCTACTGTAAGTCTTATTTGCCCAGAAGAAAATATAAATGTTAATATTTCTAATAAAACATTTACACATAAATTTTAAATAAAACCAAGTATCTCCCCTGATAAATATTTAATACCTATTAGGGCAATGTATCACAGTCAGGTACTTAAGGGGAAGAGCTTAAAATTTAGAAAGTACAGAAACAGAACAAAAACCATAAGCTACCTTCTTTTCAACACCTGCTCACCTGAATATTGAATACCATACTGCTGAGGTTGCTGAGGTGGAGCCTGTGGCTGCTGTGCACCATAACCAGCTTGTTGCTGGTACTGTTGGTACATTTGACCTAAAAAAGAAAATACAAAGAAAAAGGCACATCTAGTTGGCAGCAAAAAATATTTTAAAAGCACATTTACATTCTCATTCCATCCTTTCAAATACATAGAACACATTGAATAGCAACATACAATGTGTTTGTTTCCCTTTAAATATCTATGAAGGATAAGAATAAATAATTTAAAACTGCAGAGAATTTTTAATTGGCAGAAAACATTACATGATCTAACTCTAGTAACTCCTACTCATAAACTCTAGAAAAACAAGTATTTTCAAACCCAAATGCCATCAAAAAAGTACTGCTATATTCAATAAAAATCACAAGTTGAAAATCAATAAACAAAAATCTCAGAAAAGGAACAATGATTCCTCAGTCTTTCCCAAAGTACTAAATTTATCCCCTAAGGACTGCTACCATATGAATGGTTACTACAATAACAACTAAATAATATTACTTGTTCTGAAACTCAAAAATACCTTTGGTATTTCCCAATAGTTTGATTTTCTATGATAGTCCAATATCTGAATATCCTAGCCAACTATGTAGAATTGATAAACTCTAAAAGTTCTTCATTGTACTTTCCAACAATGACAGGCCTCTTAACCACTGGGGATGTGCTGCTGGACACAGAGTTCTATTTGGGCCAGTAGATCACAGTTCCTCTGAAGAAACTTGTTAAGACACTTATAATGTGTAATTTTTCAAGCAAGATAAGACTTATTGATTTTATGTCTTTATTATGTCTATTATCTTCAGTTTCTTTAATGGATTTTGTCTGTACCTACCTAGTATTTAAATCTTTAAAATAATCATGTTTGCTTATTCTGTATAAAATTCAAACTACCTGCTGTTACTCAAAAGACTAGGCAAATAAGATACTTATGGCCAGAAAATAAGGTAAGTTCTGGAAAAATAAAAATAAATGCTTTACTAGTATCACTCAAATTTAAGTGCTGCAAGCAACAAGCACTCACAGACTTCGATCAAGGCAGAGTCCACTGTATGTGCTACAGTAGCTGTTCAATCCTAAGGATGTCTTTGAGTGTTGCCAAGTGGGCAGCCCTAAATGAGATCTGCCTATATTTAAAGCTACTTTATTTCATACCAGGAAGTTGTATGTTTTTTAAGTAATAAAAATAACAGCTGCTCAACTATTTTTAAACCACTAATCTTCTTCAAAACAATAATAAAGTTTTCTTCAATGTTTTCTTAATAGTATTAACAGACAACATAAAAAGGAGAGGTTAATCATATTTAGACACTATTTTAATAATGGATTATATTTCATAACTCAGTTTTAAAACAGAACCAACCAGGATCTAAAACAAGGTAAATAGGTACAAAAATGTAACTGAGTAGGAGAAATAGGAAAATTCTAATTCTTAGAAATTAGAACAATTAATTCTACAATAGAAGAATGTGCAAAGAATAAGCAATAAATGCATGAAACACACAAAAAAGCTCAATCTTATTACTAAAGACTGTTTCAGATATACAATGCTAACGCAACTTACCTGAAGTCAGTAACTATGAGCAGAACCATCAACTGCTAAAAGCTGTATCATTGGAAAACAGGCATAATTCCAAAGCTTTAATTTTACCAATGTTTGCATATTATTATAGTTTAAATCCAAATGTCTCCAAAAGTCTCATGTGTTCAGTGAGGGGGATTTTGGAAGATGACTGGATCATGGGGGCACTATATACTTGAAGTGAATCAGTCCACTGATGAGTTCATAGTTGAATGCATTGTTATAAGGTAAAGCACAGTTTGGAAGAAGTGGGTCTGGAGGTGTGCCTTGGAGGATGTACCTTCTGCTCTGGTTTTTCCTTCTTCTGGCTTCCTGGCTGCATGGGTTGAGCAACTTACTTTCACCAGGCCTTTCTACCATGCCATTTCTGCCTTGGATTCAGCCAACCATGAACCGAACCACCTGAAACTATGAGCCAAATAAACCTTTTCTTCTTTATGTATCTTAGGTGCTTCTGTCCAAGTAACAAAAAGTGACTAACACATAATATCCATTAAATATAAATATTAACTTACACATCATCAGAATGGATGAGATCAAGACTCCATGTAGTATATTGTTTTTATCAAAGATTCTAAAGAACTCATTCACAAACCACAACTGTTCTTAAGTGTACAGGGCAAAACTATTAAAGGATTTGGATTATTTTTCTGGATATGGTTTTCTGAAGTTCTAGAAACTTATATTGAAAAATATCACTCCTAGGATTAAACATTTATTTAATCCTAGAGGTTTATTACTATCTTGACAAAGTTTTCTTTACTTATTTTGAAACCATTTCATGCAAGACCAAATGAGATTTTGTCATAGTATTTTGAATTTAATTAAGAAGTCTGCACTTAATTGTGAAAACGAAAACAGAAACAAAAAAAAAAATCAAGAAGCAACATCTTTACATACTTGACAGAACTACAGAGAAGGCAAGGTGCAGACATACAGAAAGCAATGTTTTAAATTACAAAAACATATAAGCCATATTTTATGTCACAGTATCAAAAGGAATCTATGACACAGCTAAGTTAGAAATAATAAAAATTACTTAATAAAAGAACAGGAAAAACAAGGGTAGTGGTGAAATTTCTGGAAATGTACTTTGTTACAGAAAGTGATAATGCCAGCCTCCATAAGCAACGATGAATTTTGCATATGTATACCATATGGCAAAGCGTTGGCATTCATTATATTCACAGAAATTAAAGTTTAACTACCTGTTACAATTTCAAGCCAAAATGTTCCTTAAGGGCCAGGGTTATAGCTCAGTGGCATAGTGCCTGTCTGGCAAGTATGAGGTCCTGAGTTCAATTTCTGATTCCAATAAATAAATACATAAATAAATAAAATACATACATAAATAAAAAACAAAATGTTCCTCAAAAGTCTCATGTGTTTAGATGTAGGGCTTTTGGAAGGCAACTGAATCATGAAGGCAGTAATCTCGTGTATTACACCACCTACTCAGCGTTAGTATAAAGTATCTGACATACACAATTTAAAGAACAGTTTTAATTGGCTCACAGTTTCACAGGTTTCAGTCCATATCAGGGTAACTCCAAATCAGGAACATTGAGGCAGAAGGACATGGGGCAAAGCTGCCTGTTTTTTTGGTGGCATGGAAATAGAGAGGAAAAGTACCAGAGACCAGAAAAAGACCACAAGGTCATGCCTCCATGACCCACCCAGATGATATATTTTACTAATCCCCTAGGTGGCTTCTGAGCTAATCAAGTCACATTCCACTCCTTGGCAATGTGACAAACAACTCCTTAAACCACATTTAATCTCTAATTAATTCAAGTTCATAATTCTGCCTAGCGTGATACATCTAACCTGCATACAAACAAAAACAGTAATCCTTTCCCCAAAAAATCAGTTCCAATATTGTTCAAAAGTCCAAGTTAGTCTCCTCTCAGAGTCAAACACTTAGCTGTGACCCCCCTATAAAAATAAATAACAAGTGATATAATCCCAAGAAACAAGAGCACAAGATACACATTCCCATTCCAAAAGGGAGGAATAGAAACATAGAAAAAAAATCAGATGAAATCAAGACCAAAACACATTATGGTGAATATTAAATCCTGTAACTCAATGTCTAGCATCTGAAGCACAGAGTGACAAGATATGAACTCCAGAGGGTATAAGGACCCTCACTGCTAGCAGCTTTCCTCAGTAGATCATCTGTATTCTTGACATCTTCAACTTCCTAGGGTCTATAATACACCTTTCATTTCCCTGCCACAGTATTATACATTTCCCATTCAGGAACTCCTTGCCTGGTTTCCCAGGTCGTCCTTTGCAAACTGGGTAGAAGCCTCCCCAACTCTTGCATCCTGCATTCCTGAACAACAAGCATGATGTGGACATTGCCAAAGTCTCTCACCATCTTGAACAGTAGCTAGACCCCCTTGGACCATGACTACAGCAGTCTTTGGCAGAGAACCTGGATGGCTGAGCATGTTGAAATGAATCTAGAAGTACCACCTCACTAAACAGCCCTTCTAGAGCACAGACTCAGTTCTTTTCTCAAACAAAAAGTTTACACTTTTATACCCTTGAGCATACAGTAGGTAAATTCTTACTGATTTCTAAGATGCTACTTAAGCATCTTTCTTCTTGTCCTTGTTTAATGAACTTGGTTTCTAATGGCAATTCAGGAATCACATTTCCTTTAGCCTCAACTTTTCACATGGCCTCTTATGGGCTAAAATTCAAATTTTCAAATATTTCTTCTCCCAGTATTTTTCTCCCAATTGTCACAATAAATTTGGCTAAAAATAGCCAGCAGTAGCCATGCCATACTCTGAATGTTGGGTTGCCTTAAAATTTCCTTGGCCAGATCATTTATTTAAGCCTTAAATTTAGTGTCTCATGGTCTTAGGATATGGACATGATATAGAGTCAAGTCATAATTCCAAAGCTTTAATTTTACCAATGTTTGCATATTTTTATAGTTTAAATCCAAATGTCTCCAAAAGTCTCATGTGTTTTTTTTTTTTTTTTTTTGCCAGAATATAACATGTCTAGCTTCTAGTCCACTTCTCAATAAAGTCTTCATTCCCAAAAAACCTCATGAGCCTAGCTTTTACTGTATACATTCCAATAAGGATTCTTGTCATTTGAGCTCTGAACAGAATTACTCATCAGCCCCTGTTTACTACAACATAGGGGGTTCTCTTATCCCCACTGTCAAACCTGTTCACACTCCTACTGCAAATGATTCAAAAGAATTCTGACCCACATAGTGTGATATAGTCACACCACCAACCTCAAACCACTTTTTTATATTAGGCATATTTTTGTTGCAGAAACAAAGCACTTGACAAATAAAAGTTAAATGGGGAGATTTAATTGGATTACAATTTCAGAGAAGGCTGGCTCCAAGAAAGAAACATGAGAAAAGGGCATGGAGGAGCAAAGCTGTTTACTTTATGGTGGCAGGGAAGCACAGCAGGGGAACAGCACCAGAGAGTAAGAAGCCTGGGACCAGACTCCAAAGTCATGCTTCCATGAAACACTGGAACACACCCAAATGGTACGCTTTAGTAATCCTTTATCAGTTTCTGAGCCAATCAAGTTGACAATTAAGCATGACTGCCATATCTCATCAGTGGAGCAATCTATAGACTATTAAGAGATATAGCCCAGTTATAGATCAGTGGGGGGGGGCACTTTAAAAGACCTTTTTTTCTGGTACTTCCTTGTTTTCTGGATTCCATGAAGATGCAGCTTTCCTCCAACATACCCAACCAATACATGTTTGCTCTGTAGTCAGCTGACAATGCTTAAAATCCTCTTAAACCACGAGCCAAAACCTCCTGTCCTTTAAATTGTGGGTGTCTGGTATTTTGTCCCAGAAATGGAAAACTAATATACTTCATAATATAATAATGACTCAGTAATAAGCAATAAACACGGGAGCAGTCACAACCTTGTGTACTCCCACATCGGACAGCAATGACCTGTATACCAAGACAATAATGCAGAAATGATAGTGGCATTTATGAAGACAAGTCATAAAAGACAGTCATCTTCTACCACTCTCAATCACTTATTCTGGCAAGCAACTCTACAGAAAGGTCCATGTAGTGGTAAGGAACAGCAACCTACAGCTTTGGTGAGCCTCAGATGCCTGCAGTCCCAGTCAACCTTAGGACAGATCATGAGCCAAAACAACCCAGTTCAGCTATTCCCATATTCATGACTCCCTAAAACTGTAGGAGTGTCTTAGTAACTACATACCTGACACCTACAACTTAAAGGAGGTTTATTTTAGATCACCTTTTCAATTCACGGTTGTCTGGCCACATGGTAGGAAGGGGACAGTAAAGGGGGTTGGATAGGGGTTGGATAGAAGAAAACTGCTCATATCAGGGAGGCCAGATAATCAGAGAAAGAAGTGAGGAGCCAGGAAGGGAGATATAGCCTTCTAGGTCATACTCTTCTGATCATGCCCCACCTTACAACAGCATACTCAGCTTAACTCACCAGTGAATGAATCCAAGGATGAACATAGCATCCCTATGGTAAAACCCCCACCCAAAAACTACATGAGGTTTTGGGGGACATTGTCTATTTAATGCATAAGAAAGGGATAATAAGTGTTTCTTATTTTAAGTGTCTACATTTGGGAGTAATAGGTAGCAATAGATAACAGACAGTTTTGATTTTGCATGTGGGAAATGACAGCTATTACAGGAAAAAAAATGATTAAAAAGACATATTGCAAATGTCAAAATACTGCTCAGTACTAAAGCCATATTATAGATACATGAAAGATCGATTATTTTGTATTATTATTATTATTTTGCATTATCTTGTGTATGTTGCAGAATTTACATAAGATATCCACTCAAGTTTTTGTTACACTGGCCTATAACTCCACAGATTTTAATTATACCCTTTTTCACCTTTTTAGTTTCAGTAATCCATTCTGGTCTCTGATGATTTTTCTTTTTTGTGTTCTTCCCATTACCCCTTATACTACACATAATTTTCTAATAAGAGGCACTGGTTTTATCTAAATTTACTCATAATCATATACAATATGACATACCCATAAACAGACTGCACATAGAACAGTGACCACTCATGAATGTATCACCTAATTTGGGCACAGCCATCTTAGTCATGATGCAAAACATACATCAAAAAATATAGATTAAAAAAAAAAGTACAGATTAAGCCTGATATGGTGATGTATGCCTGTAATTTTAGCACTTTGTAAGACTGAAGCAAGAAGAGTGCTAGTTCGAGCCCAGCCTGATCAACTTTGTGAGACCCTGTCTCAAAATAAAAAATAAAAACTAGGGTGGGGGATAGAGTTCAGGACAAAGGCCCTAGGTTCTATCCCTGGTACAAAAACAAAAACAAAACAAAATAAAAAACACATACACTAGAGCAACCTATAGAAATAAATAAAAATAAGGTAGCCTTCAATGCAATATTTATCTAGACCTGTGCCATCCAATACAATAGCCACTAGCCACATGTAGCTACTAAGCACCTGAAATGTGGTCACTTGGTACTGGACATACTGTATGTTGTTTGATACGGTTTAAATTATCACATCCCATATGTATAATACCCAAAACAAAAAACTATTTCATAACTAAAGTTGATACAGTAGTCATAGTGGGCTAATGAAAATTATTAAAATTAATTTTACCTTTTAAAAATGTTAAGTACTAATAAAAGATTTGTTTAATGCTGCTAACAGAAAACTTTAAATATAGTGCTAACAGATCCTTAAATTTTAGTCCCTTATAAGTTGAACAGCAAACCTTATTATATACAATTAGCCTTCTTATAACTATCATTCTATAACAGTTTACATGGTTTAAAATAGGATTTTATTTAAAAGATGGTTTATACACCTGTAAACTGGTACACCTGTAAACTCTCAAACACCCAAACTCTATCTTTGCCTCCCATTTCACCCCAGCTTCAGTTCTAATTTTACTGGTACTTTGTCTTTTGGTACACAGTAAAAGTATAAAGTTAGCTAACAAAAGGTGTAAGCAATAAGAAAGTCTCCCAAACTATTCATCAGCAAAATGACACTTACTAGTTCCTAAGAATTCATTCAATGACCAACTCTGAACATATCACTACAGGTTTATAGGTTTTTAGTTCCAAAGTGCTCAGTTTCTTTTCAGCAAAAATTCTTTTGTTAGCGTGATTGATAACAATCACTTGTTTCTGGTGCTGAGTAACCAGCTTCCAGTGCTGAACATACGTCACACTAGCACTTTTTTATACAGTACTTAGAGCACCACCTGGTGTTTAATGTTTTAAAGTAGAATATGTGCTTTTTCAGGTCCTAACATGCATGGAAATTCACAGAAATAACACTGTAATATCAGGTAGTATTTAATGTAATAAATATTTTGCCATCCTTTGCACAGTTTCAAAGGTTCCCATGAGGTGCCTTAATATAGTAACTGCTGTCCTGAGCTTGAGGTTCCTCAAAACTCCTTAAACCACAGCAATGGCCCCTTTTACAGATTTCAAATACTGACCTTTCAAACTTTTAAGTTTGTACTTTTTCAAACTTAAAAATGTTCTTTTAAAACTACTGGTTTAGCCCAATTTTCACATTTCACAAGAATATTAACACTCACAGAGACTAAATTACTCACTCAAAGAAGATTCATTATTTAGACAAATTTGATTTAAAATACATTGCTATTTTCACTAAAGTCACAGTGCTAACTATACAAAAAATAAAAAGGCTTTCTCTAAAAACTACACTAGTTAACTAAAGTTAGCTTTAATTTTATTCTAAAAATTCTTTTTAAATTACAAAAATAACATACAGTTTCTGGGGGCAGGCACGGGGGCAGAAGAGGGGCAATAAAACAGCCCCTCCTCTACGTATTAGAGCAAAACAAAGTGTGTAGTTGCCCTTTCCAATTTCACTCTCCCCCTTCTGGGCCACCACTCACTGGTAACTGGTATGAATTCTTCCATATCTTTTTACATTCTGTATTAGCATTAATATTGTTCTGGTTCTTTGTTTTCAATAACTGCAGGCATATCTGCCATACTATACTATTTGTTGTCATACCATGTCAGTAAATACAAATTTTTCATAGCTTTTTTCACACTATGGCAGCATGTTAGTAATTTATCATTATGTATTGTTATGTCTAATGCCTCAAGAAACATTTCTGCCCACATACCTTCTTACACATGTACTCTAAACTCTATTTTACCTTCCATCTGACCTGCTTGTGCCTGAGCTCCCGTATATGGAGGTTGTTGTGCCTGAACTCCTGGTGGGTGAGCTGCTGAAGAAGAGGAAGCAATGCTGTCAGGAGTTCCGGAACGATCTTCTGCTGGAGCACTGGGTGGCCCTGGATAGCATAAAAAGTGTGTTTAGTACCTACCCAAAGTCTTTTCTTCAGCTAGCTCAATTAATAAGTTCAAGAAATAGACTAAAAATAAAAGTACCACTGGTGTAACAAAAAGTATTACCACAAAAACTTTCTTTTACATTAGCATACTCTTATTTTTTCTTTTGTTCTGTCTCTTAATACAAAATTACAATCAGAAATTCTTTCCTACAGCATATGGAATGTGATATTCCTGTGTACTCTCATTTTAAAAATCAAAACTCTTGTCCACTGTACCAATATCACCTGCTCTATGTTATCTATTTTGTAGATCAACTAAAAGTATCACTTTATTCTTTAATAGGTCTCCAGTGCCTACAAATTAGGTTCAGTCTCCTAGTGTGGTATTTAAAGATACAAATATTTCTTAGAATTCCTCTTATCACATGACTCTTCTTCAGCTAAACTCATGTGCTCCCTACCTCAGTATGCATCTCATAACTTTTTGGTTTATGTTTCTTTACACTGTGGTCTATACATTTCAATATAACATTCACATATTTAAATATCAAATTCTTTAAAACCCAGTTATAATTTTATTCTAGTAAGTCCTCTTGACCCATAATATGTTACTGTACTACTCAATTTCTAAATATTTGATTATGACCTAGATTTCTACCTTGCATTTATAAACACCTCCTATCTTCTATACTGTGAGCAATTTTGGCCATGCTCCTGATTCTCAATTCTTTTTGTCCATTTAAAAGGCCTACCATTCTAACAAACACACAGCACCTCCCTCAAGTTCTTCCAAAACAACAAATACAGAGGTAAACAGAAATTACTGTAGAGCCAATACTGTGATACTCAGTAAGATATCCTGAAGATAACTTAAGATAAGCCTTAATTCTTCAGTTCTTTTTGTCTTGGCAACACAGAAGAGTGGTCAAAAGCAAAAAGCAATGGTCTTGGACCCAAGTTATTTAGGTTTGAATTCTAGTGCTTCTAAGACTAGACATGTAACTCTGGACATGTTAATTTCTCCTTGTCTCGGCTCCCTCATCTTTATATAAGATATAGAGCCCCATTTCATGCTATTTTATAAATGATAGTTTATAAAAAATGCTAAGAAAGCTTATAAAAGCAATTACTGTTAAAAAGTCCTACCTATATACTATTATTAGCAAATTAATTTCTTAAGGGGAAATTATCTTTCACACTGGTGCATCCCCAGAATTTACAACTGTCTTAGTGGCTTGGTTTGCAGCTAATAGTCCAGTACTAATGATAACCTCAACTAGATTATAGTAGCAATAACATAGGAAAAACTGAGGATTATCTGAATAAAATGGGTAACTGCTTCTATCACCACTTTAGTTATCTACAATATATGCAGATAACATACACACAATATTACTTTAACTTCTCTTTCCTCACTTGTAATAACTAATACTTTGTAATACTATACAAAGATAGAAACATAAACACATTACTTTAACTTCTCTTTCCTCACTTGTAATAACTTACTAATACTTTGTAATACTATACAAAGATAATCCTATCTTTGTAATACTTTAGTCCTCTTTCCCATTTCCACATTCATTGTGATGACCAAGGTTGTTTTTTTTTTTACTGTATCACATTTAAAGAACTACAGAAGTATCTTGGCTCTCTATCAGTATAGTGTTTCCTACTATGATACATAACACACAAAGCTACAAGAAAAGTCTTCAAATAATGTGAATCATACACTAGTCTGGCATAAAATTTCAAATTGGCCATTTTGAGTATATGTATGGAAACTGAGATTAAGCCCAAGGCTTTTCACATGTCAAGTGCTCTGTCACTGAGCTACATCCTCAATCTTTTTTCCTTAATGAGATATGGTGTTTCCAAATTGCCCAAGGCCTGACCTCCTTTATGACTATTCACTCCTCTGTATAGTATTTCCTAAAATATTAAACAAGTAGTTGAAATGTTCTCTTTAGTTTTTTTTCCTCAGATGTATCATTAGTCTGATGCCTTTTTTTTTTTTGCCATAAACAGGTGTCATATATAAATACTAGTTTTTTATATTCAGAACTTCATGCTACTACTGATGATGGCAAATAAAGTTACTGGGTAATTACCTTCCCATAGGTAAAAACTGAAAACCTGAATAAAATAAAAGAAACTGAATTGACTTGGAAATAGATCAAATGTTGCAAAAATCAGAAGAGTTTACACAAACAAAACTACAATTGGTAAGAATTGCCAAGTGCTAACCCTGATAATGCCAATAGCAGAAAAACCAGTGTGAATATCACAGTTGGACCAGTAACTGGAAATTTAGAGAAAACCTATGAAGTAAGGTTATCCCTAAAGATACAAAACCTAAAATAAGTATGAAATCTGCCCCAGTCCTCCACTGAGCTTAATTGTAGGGATACTCCAAGAAGTCTCAGGGGAAAAAAAGCACTTTAAGATAAAAGGACTGATCAGGGATACCAGCTATTGTACTGCACGAGGAGAAATAAAATTGTTTAAATTCATAGATTAGCTCTCTGCTAGGGTAATATCAAAGCTCCTTAAAAAGACTACCAAGAACCTCAAATCACAACAATATAATAACTACCATGTCCAGTTTTCAATCAAAAACTATCAGACATGCAAAATATCAGGAAAATCTGACTCATTTTTCAGGAGGAGGAAGTGACTCTAACTAGACCCAGATACTGACTGTTATAAACATGACAAAGCAGCAATTATTAATATAGTGGTACCTCAGTTTATGAACTGAAATTGTTTTACAACTTTGGGTAAGATGGCTACATTTGTGTTTGTATGGTGAAGACGTCGGTGGTCATGTTTGTCACCTGATACAGAGCTTGCTAAAGGAGTCAAAACCTAGTTGAACCCTTTTGTTTGAGAAATAAATTGTTTGAAAACAGAAGTATTTATGAACTGACGTATCACTGCATTTTTAAAGAATTAAAGATATGTTAAAAAATTAAAAGAAAATATAATCTTACTGAATGTAAAAATAAGTCTCAAGAAAAAAACAGAAATTATATGGCAACTATACAGTTGCAAGCCTAAAATTAAATGTTAAAAAAAAAAAAATCACAAGTTCAATAACACCCTAGAAAAGGCAGAAAAAACAGTAACCTTGAATAGAATTCAACAGAAATCATCCAAATGAAGAATAGAGAGAAAAAAGCCCTAAAGAAAAATAAACTGAGACACACAAGAAAATATCAAGCTGTGAATAATTAGAATCATCAAAAAAGAAAAGCAGAAAAACTGCTAAAGAAAAACTGGCAGGAAAGTAAAAAGAATAAACTATAGGATAGGTGTTGCTTTAAGATTAAAAACTTATTTATATACAAGCACTTTGCACAGAAGCAATTTAGTCAGAAATTCATGTTTAATTTTATATTTCTCAACTTAAGATTAGAAGAGATAGTAAGAGCTATCAAATGTAACTTAAATCCTTCAAGAAATGTGGAAAAAGATTATAAAATAGTTCAGATTAAAAAAAAAAACTTCTCAAATATTACTTTCATTAAAATTCATTTGAACCAAATAGCAGTTGCTTTTTAAGGAAAACGGTGCTAGTGACAGAGAGACCAAAAGAAAGTTCTCTGGGGTGCTGAAGTCATCTGATTTTTTTTTATCTCATCAGTATTCAACATAGATGAATGAATATGTAAAAATTTATTGAATTCTTAATATTTGTACATAGACTATATCCAAGTTGTTCAGAAAGAAAGAAGGAAAGACAGACAGACTGATGGATGAAGGATGAGCAGGAAGTAGAAACTTACCTGAAACCTGATCATCTGTTAAGCCAAATGCTGACATAACATTTTTATTGATTTCATCCTGGTTTTTCAAAGGATCAAAAGCTGACATACTTGCTGCCATAACCTGAGTAGACTGTTTACCAGAAGAATCAGAAGCAGCAGGTTTTTCTTCCCTTCCATCCACTGCATCTACAGTAATAAAGAAATAAAAACTTGTTTCCATTTTATCTTGCTCAATAAGGCATTAAAAATATGAGAAGTAAAGTATTTTTTAGAAAGCTAAAAGAGTAATCATCTCTGAATACAGCATTATACATCATTTTACCTTGTTTTCTGTACTTGTTTCCATTTTTACTTTTAAAATTGGGGGAAAGAATAAAAAATATGCATGATAAATAACTTTTCTATACCTTAAGAATATACATATAATTAATATATTTAATAGATGTATATAACATGCAAGGGAATCAAGTCACAGAATGTGTAAATTTAAAAAAAAAATCTATTACAATAAAAGACACTGTCATTAATACCCTTCATGGTAACCCTCCTTCCTTCAAACTCACTTCTCCATTTGTTCTTGCCACTTTCTGAAGCAGTTCTGTAAGTTTTCTTCCATGGATGTCATGAGGTGTGATGAAAAATATGGTAAAAAGTACACCCTCTAATGAAAAGGGAAGCTCCTAAAAATAATACCGTGTGTCCTCATCTATCTTCTTTACCAGATCTGGCACTGTACAACTTCCAGCTCTTCCCCAAAATTAAAGATAATGAAAGGTAAATGTTTTGGAATCAATTCAGGACATCCGGGCAGCCACAATAGTGCAACAAAAACATGAGGAAAAAAAAAAAAAAACACATGAAAAGGACCTTGAGAACTGCTTCAGATAGTGGCAAGAACAATAAAATAAATGTGTTTGAAGCAAGGGATAAGATTATGAGAGGAATTACTGACAATGTGTCTTTCACTATAATAAATTTTTACTTAAACATTATTACATCATGTGTGTAAATATAGAAGCCCCATAGCAAGCAAAAAAATTTTTACTTTTTGTTGCAGTCCTATGACTTATATGTTAGCATTAGATACATACTGGGCACTAAAGAAATAACAGTTGTAGTAATAAGGGTTTTCTTTTTTAAAAAGGTAAGAAACATAACTAAATTATTTCACCTTTTATGTCTTATTTCCATTTTCTCTTGGCCCATTATTAAAATACATGGACATCCAGCCAAACAAAATTCATGTTTAACATTTTATAAATAGTACATACAATACTTTTTGTTGTTGTTACATAGATATCATTTATCAAATTACTTATTAAATATAGATGAAATAATGTGTTTGGGATATGTTTCAGAAATTATGTAGGGGAGATAGAAGTATTTGGAATTAGATGATATAATACTGACAAAGTTGGTAATTGTTGGAAGTGATATGGGTCCTTGGGATTCATTATAGTAGTAAGTCTATTTTTAAACATGTTTAAAGTTATCCATAACAAAATCTTTTACAAACGTAAACAAAGTTACAATTTTAAATACTGTAAGGTTAAATTTATAGCAATGCCTTTTTCTTAAGGAGAATAGTATTCAAGACATGTATTTTATACCTTGTAAGAGAAAGGGAACTCATGAATAGCCTACATACTACAAATGGGAACCAAGAATAAGATATTAAAAAAAAAAAAAGACATCAAAACCAAAACAACAGCCAGGCATGGTGGTAATCACCTATAATCTTAGTACTCAGCAAACTAGACAGGAGGATTGATATGAGTTAGAGGCCAGCCTGGGTTATATAAGCAAGTTCA
>PVLA01002253.1:71927-137927 GCA_004027455.1 Hydrochoerus hydrochaeris | reverse complement strand
AGCCCTAGCCTACACTGGCAGGCAGCTCTCATTCTATGCTTAACATTTCCTAAATCTGGGTGCAGCAATGCTTATAGGTACTTCTTTAAAATATGTCTATTAATTATCTGTCCTCACCAATTTCATTCCCATAATCCCAAGACTACAATACTCTCCCCACATACCACTACTACTACTTGTGCCTCTTTATACTTACCAAAAACTAAATCTATTGGGGAACACTGCATGTTCACTAGCCAACTACTTGTTTTATAGCTACCCAGCTACACCAAGAGGTCAGTGCTAAGTAGTTCACACATCAAGTGTCACAGAAAACAAGTGTCTAAAAACTACTGCAGAGATACAGCACTGACAACCACAAGTGGCCACATGCTTGTCAGTGAGAGTAAGTCACAAGGTGCTAAGTAGTACTGTTGTGTTGGCTGACTGGAAGTTTTGTTTCTTGGATTACTTTCAGAGTCTGACGTAGGGATGTTTTAGGTTTATGTTCTTTTTTTTAAAAAGGAGATTAATTTTGATCTATATTTCACGATATTCAATTGATGACTGTATACTCTGAAATTACATTTAAATACTACATTAGCATATGGATTCTTCTGGGAAAATGTTCTAAATTTTTCATTAGATTCTGATATAAAACAGAGTGTTTTGTTCAGAAAGGTACAATTCAGAGTAAAAACCTGCTTAGACCTGAAACATAAAAGCTTTTCCCATAAAGGAGGTTAAGAGGATCTCATTACAGTATTTCAGTATCTAATATATTCTGAAACAGAAGTAGAATCATAAATTACTAAGCAACAATCCAGTACTTACTGAGCATTTACCATTAACATAATTCCACATGGCTAAAAGAGAGGAAGAAGGAAATAGTGGAAAATGTAATTTTAAACTTCAACTAAATTAAAGAAAGAAAACCAAGGGGATAGAGTATAACTCAGTGGTAGAACACTATGTAGCATGCCAAAGATCTTGGAGTCAATCCTTAAGGCAACAAAAAAACCAAAACTTCCAAATTATTTAAGGGCCAAATACAAAATAGTACCTCATAACTTAAAACGTTTCAAGAAATTACACCTGCCAGTTTTCCACAAAAATGATTTATTTTACTGCTTATAAGCATTCATTCAGACTGTAAACAAATTATCTCACAATCTAGATAGTTTTAAATACCTGAAAATTATAAAAATTCATTTCAAAAGATCCACTTTTTTTAATACCAGGCATCAAACTCAGGACCTTGCACTTGCCAAGCAGGTGCTGTGCCTCTGAGCTATACTCCTGATCCTCTAAAATTTCATTTTTAAGTGCAACATAAAAGACTCTTTAAAAGCAGTGTTTTTCAGTCTAGATTCAAGCATAACACAAAGTTAAATTTCAGTCTATATTTTAAAATAAATTGAGTCCCAAAACTATGTCAGTTCCAAATTTACAAACATCTTACATTAATATAAATGCACATAAAATGGGAAAATATCAGCTTTTCTTATATATATATATATATATATATAATTATTAAAAATCATGTTTAAAGTAAACTACAGTGGGTGAGGGATATAACTCAGGTTACTCAAGAGTACTTTAGAATATGAAGGCCCTGGGTTTAATCCCTAGAAACCCCCGAAATAAACTATAATATACCGTTTTTTATTTGACATTATTTCATACTGTACATGACACTCATGGAATAATTTTAAATACCTAAAATCATTAATTGTCAATTACATTAAAAAGGGTTCATGAGTTAAAGGAGTTTGAAAACTGACCTGCAACATAAATCTCTAAGTCTAAGACAATTTGTTAAGGAACCATAGACAACCACATGCCAATTAAGCCGATGTGATCCAGAAATTGGTGTAACACACCCTCCCAGCAATGTTGATGAACACACAAGTTTGGGAACATAGACATGAACAATAGAGTCCAAGGATGAGGACTGCCACCTAACCCACTCCTAACAAATAAGAGTATTTTTTTAAAAGATCTGCTAAGTGATAAAAAGTAATTCAGACTAAAATGGATTCAGTTTACCATTTTCAGGAATACTGGTGGAAGGTCCTGGTTCTCCAGGTGGTTCCAAGCTATCCAGTAAGCGATTCACTTTATTTCGAAGTTCTACCAGTTCTCGACGGAGATATTTCACTTGACTTGATTCAAGGGGTCTTGGTTGGCCATTAACTGAAATAAAATCATTACTCTGATTAAACTTGGACATATTCCTGAGTAAGTATATTAACAGAATAATATACAGTAAGAGAAAATACATTTAAAAAGCGAAACAAAATCAAAATTAAACAAGACATCTACTGATACTTAAATAATTTGTTAAAGGAAAGAATTCTTTATTCCTAATAACTTGTTTGTAGAAAAGAAATTGATCAGCCTTTCTTGATGTCAGAACTAAAGTTTATGAACTTACTAGTAAAAAGATTAGAAGAAAACAGGTATAATAAGACATACTAAAAGCTCGACTTTAATGGAAATTAAGTTTAATTAATATGCTTTTTAACAGAAATTCTATAACTTATAAATTATATTTTATAGTATTTAAAATTCTTGAAATAATACAAAAACATTTTATTCTCTACATAATGTTAAGCTAAAACATGAATAATGCCTACTTTTGATTTAAAAAAAAAGTTTGCTAAAATAGCTGATCTAAAATATAACCTATTAAAAATATATATACAGAACTTACAAATCTCTGTTAACACTGTCCCTCAAAGTAATTGCTTTGCAATATATAAGCCACAAAATCAAAAACTACTTAATAATAATTGACTATTTTGCTTTTTAAATCAAGGCCACATTACCTCATTTAATCACCCATTTTGTCAAAATGACTTTCAGCTGACTAAAACAAAGTGCTATCCTTTATTTGTCAATGAAGACTATCATTACTTTAGATTAAAAATAAAAAGGAAAAAAAATGACACAGGCTCTGGACACAAACTCCAATGTAGTAGTTTATAGATTAAAATGTTTTATCAATTGCTATATATTTATTGCTACATATATATACACATACAAAAACTTCAGAAGCATACAGGTAGAAAACAACACACATAATGATAAAAAGGTTTAGGGAGATTCTATGTTATATATGTTGCAAATATTACACCAATACAAGCTTTTAGGTAACAATCCACCATTAATTTACATACTCCCTGTTAAGTGGAAGTTCTTCAATAGTATTTCTACCTACATCAATTAATCTCTGGCTTTCATTGGATATTACTGCTTTTTCCATTACCCATGGAGGACAAAAAACAGCTCCTGTAGCCAGGAACTAGTCTGGTACTGTGAGATATGTATGCTTTAGTGTTTCTAGAAGCCAGTCTGATACTCATAGAAAAGGTGTGGTGTTCTCCTGTTGAACATAAACATTTTCAAGGAATATCAACATCAGACAAGACCATCATGTAACCAGGACTGAGCAAGTTTACTCCACAATCATGTTGAAACTCAAGAGAGAAACAGATGAGGGTGCAAACGTTTTATGGGACATAATTGTTCTATGTGACAGATTCCTTACATGAGGTTAAAGAAATTTCTTTTATTCCTGGTTGTCATGATGTTAAATATGATTCATGTATGAAGCTTTTTCCTTTATACAGTGAAGATGGCTTAGTTTTCTCCTTTAACTTATTATATAGAAAGTAATATTAGATTTTTCTATTTAAAGCCACCTTATACACCTTGGACAATCAGTCCTGGTAATGACATTCTATCATTCACTGCTGAATCTGATGTGTTAAGTTCATAAATGACACTGCATTTTCCCTGGGTTTTCACAAGAAAAGTCATATTTTTGTTATGCTAAGATTATATTAACACCACAAAATGAGCTAGCTTATATTCTGTCTTTGAAGATTCTACAGAATAGTTTGTATAATTTGGAATCAACTGTTCCTTAAATTTTTGCTAGAGTAATAGGTTCAATCTCTGTAATATTCATGGGAGAAATCAACTTCCCCAACTTCTTAAAACACTTTCTATAATAAGTTTGTACATGTCATCTGCTTTTTAAATTAATATTCATAACATAAAAACTTTGAACTATATAATTGTGCTGTTTTTTATTCCCAATATTGCTTATTTGTGCCTTCTTTTTTTTTTACTAATCTTTACAGAGGCTTGCCAACTGTACCACATTAAAAATTGTTGACTATATATACCAGCTTCCTAACTTCTAGTTCATCTAGTCATTATTTTGTTTCTGCTATGGTATCTAAGCTTATTTTGTCCTTTTTGCAACTTTTTGAACTTAACACATAAATTATAAATATCCAGTCCAGTTCAACATAAATGTTTAAATCTATAAATATGTCAAGAATAACTTCAGTATCTTACAAAATCTGTTATATACAAGTCATCTTTAATTTCCTTTATGGCTTCTTCTTTGACTTAAGGATTTTAAAAGCATTATTTTATCTCTGAAAATACTAGAACTGAGGATTTTGTTTATCTTATGGTCTCTTCTAATGACATAAGAAAAAAAAATGATCTCTAGGACATATGTTCCATTTTTCCTTATGATAATTTTGAGCCTATAAGATCCAAACCATATTGTTTAAATTTAAGTGCAGCCTAGGACTTCAGTAATGGGTCCTTAGGAAAGACTTGTCAAAGCCCTGACTGCCCACCACATAACAGTTAAATTTCTTTGACTGTTCATGTGCCAAGGAAGAGATTTATTTTTTAAAATATTCCTTTGAAAGTATAGCCTGAGTCTAGGGCCCAGGACCTATACCCCATAGAAGCCAAATGACAATTTCTTACATTATGGAAGTGAAATCCTTCAGCATGATTAACAGTAACACAGCAAGAGTTGGCTTTTGGTATTCAGGCCTTGGTTTTTAGTTCTATTTTCTGGGCCCTCAACTTTCCTGAGCAAGTATAGTTGTATAAATTGTAGGACTGGGGTTTCAGATGATCTAAACTACCTTATACCTGCCCAATAGTGGAATTTTAGATTCATTACTGTGAAACGATTCTTTTTAAAAAGATTTTTTTTAAAGTTTGTATTTGTTAACATTTTGAAGTCTGACAGCAATCTTTCCTAGATGGAGATAAAATACATAAAACTAAGTCAACAGATTTTGATCTTACTTTATAAAACACTAATATTTAGTATAACAAAATTTTAAAAAATAAATGCTAAACGAAACATTCTGGAAAAAGTGGGCACCACTTTAACTCTTGCAAATTTTTTTTTTCTTCTTATGATACTAAAGATTGAACCCAGGGTATTGTGTATGGTAGTAGGCAAACACTCTACAGTTGAGCCAAGACCCCAGCCCCTCTCTTTTGCAAATCTATTAAGATCTGTAAGAAATAAGATTTAAATTAATATTCAATCAAGACTAAAATTAATCATGTTTTCAAAACAAAATATACCATTTAATAAAAAATAATTATAAACTCTTAGAAAACTCATAATTTTAGCCCTGGAATTATTTTTAATCTGATGTACAAGTGGCATAAATTGTTAAGGTAACAAAGCAAATATGAAATGCCAAAACATGGACTTTCTAGTCATCTTCTAGAAACACAAATAATCTAACTCAAAAATTCTGATATGGCTACATTAAATTACAGTGTTGTATTAGAGATATTTAAATTATATCTAATTTCAAAAACAAAATAATCTTAATTGTCCTTACTGCATTAAACTTTGATCAGATAAGAAAGCTTCAACCACTCCTTCAATGTAAAATCTCAAGTAACTTTTGAATGCAATCATTTAATTCTGAGCCTTTAAACGGGAAAACCTCTCAAAGTTTTTAATAAAAATCCAATAAAATAGTGAATTTATTAAAAAGTTTACTACTCACCAAATAATGTCAGTTTCAGTATCCTACTACATTGAATTGCAAAGGAAAGGTCAGAACTATCAAAAATTGTTATAAGATCTCCATCTGGAAAGTAGAAAAAAAGTGTAGATCTTTAACAGTAGAAAATGAGAGCATGTGTAAAATTAAAATAAAAAATGTATAACTGCAGAGTATAATTACAATCCATTAGAAATGTAAACAAAGCAAAGATGTTTTTGTTCAGAAAAATACTAATCAATTTTGCTAAGGTTAAGATATTATAGGGCGGGGGATTTAGCTCAGTGGCATAAATGCCTGCTTGCAAGCACACGGTCATGAGTTCGATCCCTGGTACCAAAAAGAAAAAAATTAAATTATGCATACATTCGTCTACTTGTCACTAGGAAGACATCTACAGTAGCAATATTAAAATTGCTTTAGACTGAAATCCTTCCATTTCAAAAACTATCAAAAATGAAAGTAACAAGACTTCTCAAGGTTAGAATCTTAATTCTAAAAACAACAAACACAAGGAAAGTCATGTGAACAATAACTCAAGAATTCCATAAAGGTTTTCTCTCTCTTTTTTTTTTTTTGGCAAAGGAATTTAAGGATGAATAGACAGTCTTTTATCACTGACAATTTTGATACTAAGATGAAAACTGCATCTTGCACAGTGAACTATGAAATCTTCCAAAAGTAAGGGATAGAGAATACTGAAACTAGCATTCCAATTTTGTGTTCTAAAAGTTTTCAAAGGGTTTAGAAGAAAAATCTCTACAGAGCAAGAACTAAAAAGCAATCACAAATAAGGAGGTGGTTAGGGGTCTTTGCAGCATATTTTCATACAGTTCGGTTGCATTCTGTCCTAGCAAGGCTAAGAAGTTGCTGCAAGGATGGTCTCCTTTCTGATTTTAACTAATTAGGCAGATTTTGGAGAAAAAGGGCAGTAAAACCCATACATAAGCACTTCAAAATTTTTTTTGGCTTCCTATAATCAGACTTGCTTCCTTTAACACACATACTTAATATTCAACTCTCTTTTCTACTCATAAACACTTTCATAAAAACAAAGTACAGATATATAACTCTTTTTCCTTCACTGAATTCCACAACAGAAGAGTATCATCTCTGTCAGCAGAAACTTTACTTGAGCTATCCCTCCTCTCTATGCCCAACAAAGTGTACTACATAAATATGAATAATTCAAAACTTTTTTGTTGTTTGGTGTTTTGAGACAAGGTCTTGGTATACAGTCAAGACTGAATTTGCTATCACACTGTCTCAGCCTCCTAAGTACTGAGATAATAGATGTGAGATACCACAAAATTTTCAAAATATCATGAAACAGAAATGTAATATGGTAACTAGACATAGAGGATAAATTTCAACAATGAGGTAACCCACAGTAAGGATCTACAAATGGTACCCAATTGCCCTCTCCCTGTTTCTATAGGTCTATGAACTAAGAATAGCTTTTTATATTTTTAAGTTGTTTAAAAAAAATGGTCATAATGAAATAAAGGCTTTATGAGAGCCACAAAAATACATATGTATTATCTAATCCATATAAACAAAAGATTTTTGACCCTTGCCCAAAATGAAAATATGGGAGTTGAGAGAACATTGTCATAAGACCAATTAAAGATATGCTATATTTGAGATCAGAGCAAACCATCTCAGGTTATAAGAGAATTATTAAAACTTTGAGGTAAAGTCAAGAAAGAACAAACAATTGATCAAATTAAGGCATATGTTTAGAAGTCACAAAAGTGAAACCTGACATATTGTAAGTATATAAGATTATTCCAGAAAAGAGCAAAAATTACTCTCCTTTATAGTTCTTTAAGCTGAGTGACCTCAAAACATTAGTTTTGTGTGCCCTTAAAACATGTATCTCAAAAAGAAAAAAGAATCTTATCTATAACTGGATGGCCACCATAGTTGATCATCAACTGACTTACACTTCCTTTCCAATTTTTAAATTATTTTTTGTTTTAAATTGTTTTGTTACTTTTGGATTTTTTTTTTGATCTTTTTGAAATAGGTCATCAATATGTGGTTCAGGCTAGCTTCAAACTCGTAGCAATCCTCCTGCCTCAGCCTTCCAAGTACTGGAATTATAGGTATACACTACCATGCCCCCAGCTCCAAAGTTCTATCCTAATTCTTACATTCAATCTATATCAGAATTGCTGAGATGTCTCAGATTGACACTGTTACCCAGGCCACTGTCCTCTACATTGCCCTACGTGGAAAGGCTATATGGGAAGACAGCGTAGGATAAAGAAAAAAAGGACATAAATAATTGTTGAGACCAGATATTCCTAGTTTGGAACCTTGCTTTAGTTACTGGGCTGTTTTCGATCCTGAGGAAATTACTAAAGTTGCTGAGTTCCATTTTTTCCTCTAGGACAAGGATAACAAAATCTCTTTCCTGGAACTATTTTGAGGACTAAGAATTATTGTGAAATTTATGTATACCAAGAAAGGCAAAGACCCAGCACCTGGAGGACCTTCCAGAAGATGGTGTAAGTGGTAGTTCTTTTGCAGTTAAATGAACTCATAAGTAGGAATCAATGGTTAAGAAACTAATCTTAGTTTTTGCTGATTTACTCAGAATATCTGAAATTTCAAGCTGGAATGAAGTTAAAATTTCACTCAATTATCAGAGACTAATTGCTTTTTTTCTGTAAGATTTTACTTAATCGTGCTATCATGCACAAGTCAGTAAGCCACCCATTTTTCTTATCTTGTTAGGATAATTATAAACACAAGGGGGATAAAATATACCCAAAGGGCCACTGTAGGAGACTGCTTTAGCCCTATACATGACACATGGCCACTATATAGTAGATATTTGGTTTTGCATTTTTAGTTCTAGAGACTTGAAATCTATCTAACTAATATATTCATTTTTTGTTGGAATAAAATTTACATAGTACAGAATTAGACCTTTATAGAGTGTACAGTTCAGTGGCATCTAACACAATATTGTACAAACAAGTAGTGTAAATAGCAATGTCAAAGATGAAACAATTCAGCATGTAAGTTCAGCAGTTAAAAAAAGATACTGATAATCATCTAAAAAGCAAATTTTAGTACAGACATTAACGAAGCAAGCTGAGTCAAGAATTAAAAGTGAATAAATTTATTGTCATCCCATTGGATGTTAGATGAAACTGCTATGTATAAAATTCATCTCCATAAAAATAATTTTGTGGCAAATGGGTCTGGGAACACTGCACTGTTTAAACTGACAATGTGCACCAGCATATTATATGCTATGAAAATTGCTACAAAAAAGACATTTTGAAATCGGTTACTGCAAACATTATTTAGTTGACCAAAAAAATCCTTTTTCATTCAATATATACCAACATTCGTTTCATTATGGGAAATACTAATGGAAACTTAGCTTCAAAAATTTAAAAAGAGGCTGGGAATTTAGCTCAGTGGCACAAGCACCTGTCTAGAAAGCACACGGTCATAAGTTTGATCTCCAGTATGGAAGAAAAACAAAAAAAAGATTGAATTGTTTGGACAGACAAGGAAAAAAAAAAATGTTTGTAAAACTGAGAAAGCATTTTAATACTTAAACTTCTCTTCTAACAGAACATCATTTAGCTATTTTTAATTCATAAAAGAATTGTACTAACTATATGGATATCCTATTAAATAAAACGGTGACTCAAATGCCATAAAGGAGGTATCAAGAGAGATATTCTAAGAAAAAACAAGCAAACGAACAGATATAAGTTCTTATGACTTTTAAAAACTGCTTTACAAGCATTCTTACCTTCATCTTTATACTTTATTGTAACTTCATCATTACTCAGAAGTTTTCCTCTAAAAACTCGCTGCATCATTAACACTAATTCATCATAAGTAATATCTTCATTATGAATGGGAATTCGTCTAATATCCTCCCCAAGTTGAGCTTTGATAATTAGCTTCCCACTTAGGTCCAACTGTCCATTCATGGTAGACTCCAGGGTGTTCTATATAGGTAACTCTAGAGAAAAGACAGATTAAAAATTATTCTGATAATTAAACAAAAAGCAAATGTATCTTAAAAGTTGAAAATAGAGTTACTATTAGAATGTAAAAAATTCTGCCCTTCAAGTGATTCACTTTCCAAGTGTTACCATATTCATGTCAGGAAACAAACAAATATATGTGTGTTTTCTTTTCTGTGTTCCCCATTGTTTTACCCAGAAATTTAACTGTTTGTCTGACATTACTATTTAAATTTCTAACTTGACATGTAGAAAAATTCCTGATATTCCTTACTTATCTGCCTCCCTTAGAGTTTTCCCCATCTGTTAGTGATAATTTCTTCCTTCAGGCTATTCATAAAAGAACTATATTAATTGTATGGACATCTCATTAAATAAAATGGCCACTCGATTACCATAAAAGGAAGGCAAGTGACAGGGAAGATCCAAAAATTCTTAGTTCTTCCCTCTTTTAATATTTTATAAATCTAATTGCTAAAAGCTTTAAAATATTTCTGAAATCCAACAATCTCATTATCTTCATTCTATCAACTTTATCTAAACCATCATCATCTTAAGCCTAAATAATTGCCAAAGACTCCTTACCTGGTCTGCTCTTTTTTCCTTCTGACCCACTTCTAATCTAAATAAAATTTAGCATCACTGTGCTCAAAATCTCCCAATAGATTTCCATTTCATAAAGTAAATCCTACAAGATCAAGATCTACTCTTTGGCCAAGTATTTAACCTCATTTCCTAATTCTTTCCTACTTTTTCCTCTTATTTACTTCTCCTACACCAATAATATAAAATGGCTCTTCATCACTATCTTTTTGGCCTATTTTTTCTTAAAAGGATTTAATGCTATTAGATATTAAAAATGTAGAAAAATTTTACTGTCTTTTCTACTACAAGATAAAAAGAAAACTACCACATTCTCACAGTCTAAAAGAGTGTTTTAGATACAGCTGTTCAGTAATTATTAAATGAGGGAAAAACAGTAACTGGTACCAAAACTCCATTAGCTTATAACTTTAATAGTAACCATGAAGAGAAAAGCATTTGTGAACATAGATACTCAACTTTCTCCTTAAATAACATTTCATGAGTACTTTCTCTAGTTTCACTCTATTTCAGGAACTTGAGAAAGAACAAATGAGCTATAACCTCCAGAGCTTTCTAAGACTGCCCACTATTCTGATATATATTCCATCCCCCCAATCAGAGTATCATTAGACTTCATACTTTAAAAAATAAAACAGTATCACAGAAGTGGCCACTAAATACTAGTTTCCTCTTCCCTGGGTTTTATTTTTATCTTATTTCAGGATGCTAATTATGGTTATCTTGTTATAACTTTGTAATGCTAAATTCAAAATACTTTTCAAGGCCTCCAATAATTTGTATTATTGTTGTATAATAATGAAGTTTACAATTAGAATCAATGAGTTAATTTTACTGAACATCAAGACATTCCTGAGTATGTTAATCTATGATCATTGAGCATTTCCTTAATATTAATTCCTGCTGTCTCAAGCAAATCTCTTAAGGCTCTTTAAATTGTGTCACAATCTTTTACTGGCCACATTTTGGATTCAACATCCTGCTTTACCATGAGCAGCTTTGTTTCCTCCTCTTAAACTTATTATTTAATTAATATCATCACTTTCTCTCCAATTATTCTCTTTCTGAACATGTGCAAAAGCACTCTCTGTGCCCCAACATACCAACCAACCCTCCAAAACATGAACAAGTTTTCATGAATCCTATTTCATGAATACTACATAAAAATGTCTAATACCCTGGTCCTCTCATCTAATAATTCTTTAAATGAATAATCTTGACTCCATCTTCTAGCCAGATTACATTTTATTAACAATTCTTTAGTGAAATGAGCCTTCAAAATTAAGAATAACACTCCTAGGTCAGTGAAGAACAAAGTAGATTATATTTCATAATGTGAATGCCATGCTTGTCTTAATGCAAACAAAAAGTTAGCTTTCACAATGCACTTCTCATGAAAACTGTGACGAATTGAAAATTCCCTAAAACCAAGTTTTCACTTGTGACTAAACTTGTCTTCTGCATTTAGAAATAATTTACAAAACAACTATCCTAGACCAAGCTCTGAAGTATAATTACTTAAACAAGATGCTAAATATTCCATTTTGTTTGCACTGACAGTTAGAGAGTAATAAAAATCTTTTCAACATATTTGCTGTTCTGTCTTACCTATAGGATGTGTAAAAAGGCCAGGGCTTAGCTTCAGTGAGATGGTATTATCTATTCCCAGCAGCACCTAGAGTAAAGAAGGTATTTAAGTAATTGTTTTTGTAACCTACATAAAAAATGAATAAAGAAGAATAAGGTTCTGATAAACAGAGTTGGAGAAAAAAGTTCTTATGTCAGACTTTCACAACGAATCTTCTTCATGGAGCTAAAAGTAATTCCTCATATCAGACTTACTCTTAAAGAGAAAATTTCAACACCAAACATACAAAATAGTTTGTTCTTTTCACAGAAGTGTTCAATTTCAATGGACCCAAAAACTCCAGTCACTTATACTCTATCTGCCATGTTTGCCTGGAAATCCATTTTTGCTGTTTCCCATTCATTAAAAATTCCCCATAGGAAAGAACCAATGCTTCTTTCCTAAGGCTGTCCCTCCAGTAAGCAAAGTCATATCCTCAGAATAAACACACAAACATCACAAAAATGTGCAACAAAATTTTCCCTAAATCTTGTCCACACACCTTTTTGTTTATATAAGTAGAGGTAGTATGAAAAACTTGTTCTTAGAAGAACAGTTGGTGAGGTCCATACAGCATTTTCTTCTATCTTGTCCTTGCCCCACCTCCCTTAAATCCAGAAATGACTGAACCACCAACTTATCTGCCACCTAGAACACTTTTGAGTACTGTGAATAAACTGAAAGGACCAAGAACACATTTTTTTTTTTAAATCTTGCTTTTTGCACTAGGATCTAGGTTCAGTAGCCAAACCTCCGGGTCCATTATTCCCAAGGGTTAATGCTCAAATTCAGAGACAGCTTTAGGGTAGTTGTTCCTTTCAACAAATCCTAAAGCAAATCTTCGGTTTTTCCAAAAGAATACAAGGGGCCTAAAATACTGCCTGGTCGGAGGCACTGTAGCAGGATAGTAGAGATTTGCACTACACACACAATGACCTTAAGTCCTCAAAGGTTTTCATCATATACAAAATGAGACTATCTAAACTTGGACGAGTGTTTGTCATTAGATAAGATCCTGCATCTTAAATACTCAGGACAGTGCCTTGAAAAGCTAACTCTTTTTAAAAAGTTAGTTACCACCTTCACTATAAAACCGAGCTGGGCCTCCAGACGGCGCTTGATAAAGCACTGACACAGCGAAAGAACGCGGTTCCTGTTCTATGACCCCAGTCAACTTATTCGCACTCTCTACCCTTCTCAAACTTCCAAACCCTTCTACGGGTTACACACCAATCACGCCAGACCTCCTAGAGACCTCGTCCTTTCTCGGACAATCAGACCCTTTTGAGACCAGACCCGCCCGGCTCTAGCTGCCTCAAACGCGACCCCAAGCAGTGGGCAGCAGCGGTGACCCGCGCTCGGTGGCGGGTGGGCCCGGCCCGCCTCCCAGTCGCAGCTCAAGCCCTTGCTCACGGCCCCCCCCCTGCTCCACCCGCTCGGATAGGCCCTCCCGGCGCGCCCCCGTCTCGCGGCCTTCCAGAGGAGCAACCCGCGCCCCCGGCTCCAGAGGCCGTACCAGCTCGCGGAGGCCGTCGCCTCTGCGCGGGTCGCCGCTGACAGGGCCGAGGCGAGGCCGCCGCCGGGCTCTGAGAGGCTTTGGTCACGGGCTCGCTGGTCTTCGCGGCCGCCGCACCTAGTTCGCAGGCTCGCTGGGCCCAGCCAATCACACAGACCCAACAATCCTAGCGAAAGCCGCTGCCCCGTACGTGGCAGGTGGGGGAAAAAAAGGGGGAGGGAGCAAAAAAAAAAAAGGAAAAGAAAATCTTTTCTTTAGCCCCGCCTCAGCGAAGCCAGCCCCACGGAAGACGCATGCGCGGAAGCATGGGGCGCGGGTCTGGCGAGGATCTGGATGCGTGGGGTTAAGAGTCCCCGGCTTTCTCACTGGATAACCCGGTATAGGAAGTGCTAGCAGACCGACATACGCATGCGCGGGCGTGACCGTGCACTTCCGTTTTTCCAGATAGACACTATTTCCCGTCAATCGTTTGTGGGTGGGCCTTAATGTACAGTTCTAAACCTTATTTAAGATTCCACTGGAAGTAGGCGCATGTCCAGGTTTGAGTGAGTTTTATTTCGTGAGCATTTTAGTTCTCCAAGTAACATCTCTAAAAAGCCTCTGTTTCCGGCCTCTTGTACAAATCCATTTATTATTGGGCGTCTTCGGTAAACATTGCTACGGTAGGAGTGGAGATAAATCAGTTCGTGAGGGAGTTTTCAGTAAAACAGGAAACAACAGCACCCTTAGTGAGACAGGACAAACCTTTATGTGTGTAAATGGCAAAAGCTAGGAAATTATCCAGTCTCTTTTCCGAGGGGAGAAGGGGAGGTGTACAGCATTTGAGTGTACCTTATGTGCCCTTTCCTTTTTTTTTTTTTCTAAAACATTTGTCTTAAATGTGCTTCTTTAAGACGTGTCCTGGTTCGAAGTGAACCCTAAATATGAAGGGGGCATGAAAGCTACTGGGAATATTTTTAAATTTGTAAGCAATGTTTTCCTTTTAAAACGGTGACTAAGCAAATAGGTAATTTTTTGAGTCCATCTGTCCCTCGTTGTTCAGTGGGTACTCATAAAAGACCTGGAGCAAATTAGGTATTATGGGTGAGAAATTAGATTCTTTTGAACTATGAATAGAGTGTTCTTTTTTGTTGTAAGTCTGAAAATTCTGTTTAAGAGACAAATATATGAGTTTAGGATGTATTTTGCCTCTAAATTTTATTCTCCACCATTGCGTATGTTGGCCTTTAAGTAATTGCTTGCAAGGACTTGGTAAGCATTTTACTGCAGAAGAAACAAAGTTCATTATTTTCTCAGGAGGATATTCTTCACTGCTAGTTATTTAAAAATTATTAAAACAGATGAAGGGAAGTGCACTGCTGAATGATAGTATTCTGCTGTCTTTGAGATAGTTTGGGATTGAGTAAAATTACAGACTTACAGCCAGAGGTAATATATTCCTCGAAGGGCGTAAATTATGCCCACTGTTGATGTTCCAAAAATTCAGTTAGGAGATGAAACATACCCTGGAATTTTCCATTCTTTAGATCCCTAGGAAGGAGGCACTCATTCAAAGGTATTAACCTCTGAGGAAAAATAAGTTGACCCCTGTTACATGGTAGCCAGCTGCTAGGTGGGAATGGAGGCATCCATTGGGTGGCTTTGTGTAGAGTCTGGGACTTGTCGACCCAAAATGCAGGTTATGTTGTAAGTCCCTTGGGCTTCATCCCCAAGATAAACAGTCTTGTTTAGTGTTTTTTTTTTTAAATCTCTTTTCAGCTACCATTGTAGATACTGAGAAATGGTTATAGTGATTAGTCAGATCAAAAAAGAAGAAAGAAAATTAAAGTAGCATCTAGGAGCCAAATCAGAGGTTTAAAGTGACTTGGAAACAAGAAAGACATTGTGCAACATTGAACTGTTAACCCTAGAATTCTCCAGAAATACACATTTTTTAAAAATTTATGAAAGCTTTTGTGTCTTCCAGGGGGGATGTAGATTTACAAAATATCACATGAGAGCATACACAAGGAAGCACACAAAATTGAATTGATCATATTTGCCCCCATTAGGTTGTAAATACCCTAATATTTAAAACTGTATTCTGCCAGTTTTCATGTCTTGGTTTAATCCTAACTTGTCCATGAAAATTTAAATGAACTTTCTGACTCATGATTCTAACACACTGAAAAACTTAAGATCATAAACTAATAAGTAGTGTTACAACTAGAGAGGACCTTTCCAAGCTGGTCACTGTCATGTATTATAAGGGACACCAAAGATTCTTGTCTAAATGCTTATTAGGAAATGGAAAGGCTGACTGAAGGAGGAGAACCAAAAAGGGCAGCCTTACAGCCCCTCAAGATCCTACTCTTATTCCTAGTTCCTGTGGAACCATTAAAACCAGTCCATACCTCTGTCCCCCAAAGATAAATGGACCTTAGGACAAGGGTGAATTAAAAAGGAGTCTGGTGGTATTTAGAAAACAATCTGGTCCTTCCTTAAGGTATACAGTGGAAAGCTATAAAAATCCTTATGATTTGTTCCACAAAGAAATGTTACATTGGAAATGTTCACTCAATTTTTTACTGAACTAAGACTGAGGTCAACCACCTGACAGGTCTGTAAAGCTTCCCACTCTGTGCCTCCAATAACATTTTCTTTGTTAGAACCTGTACAGAGGAGGAGGCCACACTCTGGGGAGAACTGGCAATTAGACTTTACCCACATGCCACCACATAGGGGATTAACACAAATATCGGTCATAATTTATACCTTTACAGGCTGAATTGAGGCCTTCCCTAATATAATAGTTAACTGTTGGGTAAAAGAGTGAGAAATGCCAAATTGTTTGGATTAGGGTAGTTCTTATGGTTGAAAGGACTTACTAAAACTAGACAACATCTCCCCTAGGTGTGAGTAGCACCAACCAATAGGCTTGTAGCTTGAGTGGAATAAAAAGAGGAACAAAGAAGAAAGGCTTACTTCTTCAGAGGAACTCTAGTTTTTACCTTCTTCTTGGACATCCATGGACTCTGTCCTTCTAGGGCACTCCAGCCTACAGTGCAGACTATGACCTCCTGCTAAGTACTTGCACAGGATGCTATAGTGAGCTCCAGGTCTTCCACCCTTGACTATATAGCGGGATTCTCACATAGCAAGATGGGACACTGAGGCTCTTTTCAGGAACATTATTCATGGCAGCACATATTCCTACCGGCACTGACTCAGTGGATTCATATCCAAAGGCTAAACCCTGAGCATAGTGGTTTAGCCTTTTATACATTTCTTGTATCTTTGTCTCCCTTATGTGGTAGCACTCTAGTAAACTACAGCCTAATTGGTACAATCTAAGTCACAGACCTGTCTTGGTTACTTTTCTCTCATTGTTGAGACAAAATACCTGATGCCCAAAATGAAGCAAGGAAAGATTTATTTAGCTGACAGTTTTTGGAGGTTTCAGTCCTTTCTCAGCTGACTCAAATGCAGGGTGGCATGGCTGAGGGGCAGCCATTAATGGCAGCTACAAAAGAGCAAAAGAGGAAGGCACACCTCCTTCCTTCCCTTATATTGTATGCTGGCTACCCACCACTGGGAAAATGCAGCACTCATACCACCAATCCTAGAGCTAGACAACAAGCCAATCACAAATGCTAGATTCAGCTGCCTCCATGACTGCATGAGGTTTTGGGGGACATTTAAACAAGTCACAACAAGACCTAAGCTAGAACTACACATATACATAGAAAGTATACCATATTGTCTTCCTTTGTTCTGAGAAGACCCTCACTGCATTCCTTTGAAAAGTATCCTGCCACATTCCCTACTTTGATGGTCAGACCCCCTATTTTGTATCAAAGAGCAACATCTTAATTTAAAGGTTTATATTTCCATAGAATCATGACATGCATGGTCATTTTGGTCTTTTCAACTAATGTTTCAATGAGATTTGAGACAGACTGTATAATCAGGGAGATCAGCAGAGGAGGTTTAGACAAATTCAAAAAATTAAGCACATAACACCTATGAAGGTTTTGAATCTCCCAAAAGTTGAAAATCATCTTCTAAACAACTACCTGGAGTTCTAGCCTATCCAGATCTGGGCTGGGACATGACCAATCTCCAAGGCATTCTTTCTCTTTCACAAATTTGCTACCATCAGTAAAATACTCAGTCTATGAGGGATCTATGAGGGTCCCTCAACTTTAGTCAATTGGAGAATACCTCATCCATGACCTCATGCAGTCTTAATCTTACTGACCTGGCCCAACAGGCAGTAGGGTTGCTGGGTTCAGGGTCTCTATAGCTAGGGGAATGTGCAAGTTCTCACATGATATCCCCTAATATTTGATCATCTGGGTGTTAGCCAGTTTGTCCTTTGTACTCCCAATAATGTCAGTATTGAATGTGGCAATCAGATTGTCAATGCTTGTCCTAAAGTAATTTTGTCAGCCTCTGCCGCCAAAAGGGCTATAGCTGCAAGTGCTTGCAAATGGTAGCCAGCCCTGAGCTGGAATTGCTGGTATGCTTACCAGCTAGTGCCATGACCCCAGTACCTGGATTAAAACACCTATGGCTGTGCCAGTACACTTAGGGACGTACAAGAAGAAAAGCTTAGTTACATTTAGAAATCCCAGGTGTGGTAGTCTGGTGAAGGTCTGCTTGATCCCTTCAAAGGCTTTTTGTGGTACTTGCTCCCACAACAGGTTCTTCCTCTCCCTGCTTCATAAAGTGGTTTTACCAGGGCTAAAAAGTTAGGTATCCAGATTCTACAGAAACCTGTGTCCTCGAGGAATTCCTGGACCTGGCATTGGGAACTGGGACTAAGCAAACTGCCTGCTTTTTCTCAAGGTATTTAATCAAGGTATTACCTGGAGTGCTTGTGGCCTTCCACATTTATTTGAACCATAGGCTCTTGGAAGCCTAACAAAATAGAGCCCAGTCTATTGTAGTCCTCCTCATATTCTCCCATGCCACCCAGTCCTACAAAATCATCCTCCAGGACCCCATATGACCTTTTAGCTGGCTAGTATCAGCCCTAGACTTCTTGACTTCTGCCCTCTTGTTCAGGGAGAGGGAGAGGCTTATTCTAGCTGGGAAGAGTATTCATTCTTCCATTGTCCCTACCTGCAACAGGGGTACATTGCTTCCAATTTAGCTTCATCTCCTAGCAGGGTGGCCCCTTCTTTTAGCTTCCCCATCAGCCTCTTTATTGGCTTCACCTTTTCCCCTGGGATGTGTTCTTATGGCGGTGTCCCAATTTTCCTGCCAGGGTTTGCTGCCTGTTTTCATCTTGTGGTTCTCCTGTGGGGCCTCCTGATATTACTTTACACTTTTATGGAGTTTGTTCCATCAAAACCCTCCAGCTTCTGTAGCTTGCTCCAGATATCTCCCTGAGCTTTGCTTACAAATACCATATTTATCATCTATTGCTTCTCAGCCACTTCTGGGTCTAAGAGGATATACAGATGGAACACCTTACATAACCTCGTATACAACTGTCTTGGGCTTTTTTCTGCCCCTGGAGTACCTCTGAGATCTTGCTCACATTCATGACCATTTTTCCACTGGCCTTCAAACTATTTAGGAAGGCCTTCTAGTACCATTCAATTAGGGCGAGTCACCCATCTGCATTTGGGTCCCAATAGGAATCTTTGGGGAAGTTGTTAAGGGCATAAGTCAGAAGGTCCAACATTCCAGCCAAGGCATTTTCTTCCAGCCATCATAGGGCAGCTTAAGTAACCAGATGATGCTCGTCAGTATTGAATAGGGTGAAAAGGAGCTGCCAATAACCAGTCCATGGGCTGCATCAAGTCAATAATTGTCTAGGATTTCTCTGTTACAAAGGATGCAATTTTTCCAATTATGGAGGTCAGTGGTAGTGAAGGGTTGATACACTAATACTCATTCACCTCCCTGGATTTACTCCTGTTGGGTTTAGCAAAAAGTTCCCTGTGTCTGTCTAAGCAGCAACTGCATGGTGCATTGGTGATGCTGGAGAGTTGAGCCGCCAGAGGAGTCCTCTTCAAGTGCCCACAGGCACCTAAGGAGTTAGAACAGGTGGCTCAGGGGAGGCCTCAGATGACACTGAGAAAGAGGCAGCCTCTTGGGAGCTGAGTGACTCTGGTAGAGCCCCTGCAGCAGGGGCAGCAGGTGGTGGTAGCAGTGGTATATACAGTAAGGCATATAAAAGTGGGACTTTTTCTGGCTCTCCAGCAGGAATCAGCTTATTTGACTTTGGGCTAACCATTACCATCCTGTGGTTCTCCTCACTTTTCAGACAAGGTGTCCAGGACAGGCCCAAGTCTTGCCAACAGTCAATGTAAGGAAATTGGTCAAGGTGGCCTGGATCCTCCACAATACCCTGAATACTTCACTATTTTCTTATCAAGTGAATTCAAGGAGGGCCAGCACACCCCAAATGACACCCAATCAATTTCATAGAATGTTGAGAGTTTTCTGAGAATTAGTTTCACCCCATAGTCACCTTAATATCCCTTTCTAAAATTCTTTAACAAATACTTTAGGGAAGTCAGTTTACTATGTTTTTCATCTCCTCCCCCTATCAAACAACTTTCATGCACAACAGAGGAAAAGGAGAAGGGAGAGGCTGATATGGTATTGTATCTGTCTCAAACCATTCTCCTCTCGAGATATTTCAGTCTTCCTCTTAGCATTGGTGGACTCAGTAATCCCGGGCCTGGATCATGCTACTGAGGAAGTCTGATGTTGCCATAAATTGTGTGAGGTTGCCACAGAACCAGGAATTGAGATTCTGCATTTTTTTTTTTTTGGCCCTTTTGTTCAGGTTAGAATCTTCCTACTGTCCATCTCATTCACATGCAAACACCCAAGGACTCCAAACCACCACCTGGCACCCAGCACCCAAAGCCTTAGAGTTGCAGTTTCAGTTTTGACAAAACTTAGTTGGGCAACCCTGAAATGATCAGACTCCCCTTCTGCCTCTTAACAGTAGGAATACCAAAACAAATCCAGTCTCTTATCAATCTAAATGCTCCCTAAGCTAGTTTCTGGGCCTCACTGGAGTTCCTTTGTGCATCTGGGAGCCCTTGGCCTGGCATGCAATAAGGAGATAGTCTTCTAAGGATCAAGAGATCCACCAGTGCCAGGCAAAGTTCACACTCTGACAAGGAAGGTGAAACTCTGACTCCACCTCCAGGGTGAACCTCTGAGAAATGTAGCAGGATTCATGAATAAAGACATGACACATGGAGGCTCTTTCCAGGAAGTAACACTTATTTGTGACAGCACTGACTCAGTGAATTTACAATCAAAGGCTGAGCCATGAGCATGAGGGAGTTTTGCCTTTTATAAAATTCTTGTGTCTTTGTCTCCCTTATGTGATAACATACTAACAATCAACAGCTTGACTGGGTACAATCTAGATTACAGACCCAAGCTTGAACTACACATGTATACATAGAAACTATGCTATCTTTTCTTCCTTTACCATATTGTCTTCCACTGCATTTCTTTGGGAAGGCTCTGGCTATATTCCTTCAGAGGGGTTCTGCCACAGCTGGAACCTTCTGATCACCAGTATGTGAATAGCCTTTTTGCACTCTTCTTCAAATGAGTCTGAAGTAACCATTATAAACCTACTTTGGAAATACTTGTATATTTATATATTTTACATTAAGTCTGTTTCTGTAGTTAATACAGACTGATATACCTACCCAGTCAGAAAAGACTATGAAAGTAATCAGGGTGCTCCTTGAATAAATCATTTGCCAATTTTGGCTACCTTACTCCCTTTAGAGTGACAATGGGTCATGCTTCTCAAATAACTCAGGTGGTGCTGAAGACTTAAATAAAGTTCATCACCATTCTGGGTAAACACCTCATTCTTCTAGAAAGGTTGAGAGAGCTGACCAGATATTAACTAGCATTCTGGAAAAACTTTACCAGAGACATTGGCAGCAATTATTTTCAGTGGCCCTCATGAGGGTTCAAAACACTCCCAAAACTGGGCTACATATGGGTCCACTTGAGATATTACATGGAAAGCATTTTCTATCTTCTGATGCAGTAGTAGATCAAGAAACCATGAGACTTTTAAAATATCTTATTCATTTAGCCCAAGTATAACAAGCTTTCCAACTGTATAGAAACAATTCTGCTAGCTCCTGGCCCAGTGGGACTACTTAATGTATGCCTTGGAAAACAAGTGCTCATTAAAACATGGAAAGAAGAGAGTTCTGCAGACCAATTGAAACCAAAATGGAAGGACCCTCTTTCAGTGATTCTTGCCACAGGTAATGCAGTAAAGGTGGCAGAGACAGATAGCTGAATTTACCTTTTTAGAATAAAGCCAGCCTCACTTGAGCTATCTGAAGAACAATACCACCACAAAAAAGAAAACTATTTCCATGAACCACTGGAATACTTGAAGTTAACTCTTTAAAAAACAAGACTCTAGTAATGCTCCAGGTACAGATATGTAGATAAGCACCTGTATTGAGACTCCTGTTTTTATTTTATTTTAATTTTTTACATTTTTTTATTTAAAGAAAAAAATGAAATAAAGAGGGTAGAAATAATACATAATTTCAAAAGGAACAGTAAGAAATCACTAGTTGATAATTACATATTTTCCTCTTAGAAGTAGTTGTTCAAGTTACAAAAGTAAAGCATACAAAGTGGACATTTAAACAGTGAGACTGCAACCAGTTCTGTTCATCTACCCAACAAAAACTTAGTAATATAAATATCAATCCTACACACTTAAACATACATGCATGCAGTTATATCCTTTAGAATATTTTCTTTTCCTCTCTTTTTTTACAATAACTATAATCAATTCTCATAAACTGTTTAGAAGTTCTACACATGTGTAAGTCTCTACATGTATACCTATCCTTTCTGTATTAGAGGGAAAAACAAACCAAAGCAAGTCAACAAAACAAATTCCTAGAAAAACAAAAAATGAAAAGTACATATAAAACCACAATACTAGGTAATCTATGGTAGTTACTATGATGTCTCCTGTTATTTTCAATAACATTGTCTATATCATCAGGCATAGTATAATTAAACATAGCACTACATAGCACTATTAATAAAAACCAAACATTGGAGACATTATAGGACTTCAAAGGTAGTTAATAATCAAACCAGAATGGGTATCCTATTGAATCTTGTCATCTTCAAAGTAGTTGCCTCTACTCTCAGACTTGATACTCTCAAGCATACCAGATTCGAATAAAATCAGTCAAGACAAAACAGAGATATAGCCAATCTTCTCTGCCTCATCTCTGCTATGCTATTTTTCTGTCATTGTTGTTTACTTTTCTCCTTCATTCCACCACCTGCCCCTTTCATTGAGGCCTTTCTGCCATTGTTCCTGGAATCCTGGTGATTTTCTTCTCTCTCTCTAGAATGTCCTTCAGTATCCTTTGCAGGGTTGGATTGGTGGTCACGAACTTTCCCAGTTCCTCTTTGTCATGGAAATATCTTGTCTCTTCATTAATTTTGAGAGACAGTTTTGCAGGGTATCTCAATCTGGGTCAGAGGTTATTTTCTTTCAGGACTTGGAATATTTCGCTCCAAGCTCTTCTTGATTTGATAGTTTGCATGGAGAAATCCACTGTGATTTTGATGAGTTTTCCTTCATAGGTAATCTTTCTTTTCTCTGACTGCTTTTAATATTCTGTTCTTGTGATGGGTTTCTGGGATCCTGATTATTATATGTCTGGGTATAGATCTGTTTTGGTTGTAGCTGGCTGGAGTTCTGTATGTCTCATATATCTGAACATCACTTCCGTTTCCTATGCTTGGGAAGTTTTCCTTAATTATTTCTGTGAATAGACTTTTTATTTCATTTGTATTGTTCCTGCTTCTTCATTCACGTTTTTTATTCTTAAATTATAAATCCTTTTGTCATCTTCTAGCCTTTGTATGGTTGCTTCCTGGTTCCTTATTATTTTTAAGAGATCCTTCCTTTTGCAATCATACATTGCAAATCTATTTTCAGGTTTTGAAAGTCTGTCTTTAGTTTCTGTCAAGAAGTTTTGCCAGCTTTCAATGGAGTTTTTAATTTCCTGATATTCTCTTTGGATCTGTTTCATGTATTCTAGATTTTGTTTATATTCTTCATCAAAGGCATATCTCCTTTCTCTGGGTTCCTCCATTCTTCCATTTGTGTCTTCTTGAGGAGTGCCCAGCATTTCTTCTATTAATCTTCTTATATCTTGCTTCATCTGAGTTAGAATTTCAGATTTAAATTCATCAATGAGGTCATGGAAATATTTCTTTATTTCCAACGAGGCTGTGTCTGATATTGCATGTTTGCTGCCCTCGATCTCCTCTGTATTTACCTCTCCTGGATTTATTTTCCCTGGGTCAGTGATTGGAGACTTTTTGTTGCTTCTTTGTCTTGTCATGTTTGTGGTTTCTTTCAGACAGGTGAATAGTGGAGGTCTCAGGACCTTTTTGGATTGCTTACAGATTTTCTGAAGCATACTGGCTAGGCGATTGCTGCCCTCACCAGTTTGCTGTTAATCTGTGAGGTGCACGTAGGAGTGATGTGGGCCAGCCCGTCTCCTCTAAGCCAGTCAACCAGTGAGTGTCTTCAGCACATTAGTTTGTGCCCTGCAGATGTCACAGGTTCGAGGCAGCCTCGTCCCTGGCTATTGGGTCCTGACCAGGGGCATGGCCTAGCCCAAGCAGATCCCACCAATCTACTTTGGGCCAGGAGCTGCCAACTGATGCTACTTCAGTTGTCAATTCAAGCCTGTACTGCCCAACTCCAATATGTGATCTAGCCAGTCACCCCTCTCTGGGGAACCCAGTTCTCACCACTCACCAAAATCCATGCAGCTTAGTTTGCTGGTTCCACTCCCTGTTGCAGTGCTTCCTCCTGCTAAGGGTCTTTGGCTCACCAACTCCCACTTTCAGCAGGGCCGTGACCTCAGATTGATCATGAGTCACCCGACTCTAAGACATGCCCAGTACAGTGACAGGAGTGTGCCCAACTCCAGCCATCCATCCATGCTTCTTCTTTTCTTTTTTCTTTTCTTTTTATTTTTCCTCAGTTTCTTCCTGGGTCATGAGAATTCCTCTCCTTTTGTCTGGTCTTATCCATGGTGTTAAATTCTAGCATCTGAGTTGTTTTTCTCAGAGAGGCTCTCTATCATGCTACCTGTCAATTGGCTATCTTTTTTCTAGTACCATGTGTCTCATTTTTGTCCTTTCTTAGACACTGTGAGCTGAGACTCCTGTTTTTAATTAGATCCATAATGTATATAATTTTGCTAAGACTATGGTTCTCTGGCTTTCTTTACCTAACTTCTTTCTTTGCCATACTTTCTCCTCCTCAAGCAGCACAAAATTCTGTTTTGCTTTTAATATTTAGGTTCACATTCTAAGAGAAAAATATGTAATTTATAAACTAAAAAAAGTAATAAATGTAGGAGTTATAAAACCCAAAATGTGTAATTTCTATTGTAAAAAAGAGAGGAGAAGAAAGTGCTCTAAAGGATATAACTGCATGTATGTTTAAGTGTGTAGGATTGATACTCATATTACTAAGTTTTTGTTGAATCATTGAGCAGAACTTTTTGCAGTCTCATGGTTTGAATGTCTATTTTATGTACTTTAATTCTGTAACTTGAACAACTATTTCTAAGATGACAGTATGTAATTTGTCAACTAGTGATTTCTTAGTGTTTCTTTTCCTTTCTTTTTTTGGAATTTTGTATTCTGTTTTTTTTTTCTCTTTAAATAAAAAAAAATATTTAGGTTCACATCCCTGACTGTTATGGATCAAAAAATGGTGGTCAACTTAATGCCATCTGAATTAAATCAGCATGATGCTGAGTGTAGATGGCCCACCTGAGGAAAGTTGCCAGTATAACAGGAGATATGGAAAGGAAGAGTGAGGCATTGTGGGTTCTCCCAAGTGTTGCTGTTGGAGCTGTCCGTTCTCCTGGAGAAGCTTGTCATGGCTAGCTTCCCCGATATGAATTCGGCCATTATCATAGGAGGAGCTTTGCACTTTGTGGCTGAGAGTGGCTGTGGCTCACTTTGGAGGAGCTCTGGTCCTTATGTTTAGCATCACTTCCGGTCTCCAGAGAAGGTGTTTACTGTTTAATCTCTGGGAAAAGTTTGTCACATTGGCTTCCTGATATGTACTCCACTGTTCTCATTATTGGAGGAGCTTGGGACTTCATTGTTGCTGAGGATGGCTATGGTACTTTGCAGAGGAGCCCTACTCCTTATTTTGAGTGTCTCCTCTTGCTTGCAGTATGGAACCTTCAACCTACTGGCACAGCTCTTTATCCCACTAGCATAGAATTTCTAGCTTCCACCACTGACTTTGGGGCCTTCCCATGCAGATCCATAAAACAGACTGGTATGAATCCTTCTCATGGGCTATAGACCTCCAGTTGGACTCATGGGAGGCATTGTCATGGGCTCTAGATCTTCAGCTGGACTCATGCAGGACATTGCTGTGGGATCCAGGTCCTTGGCTGAATATTCTGGGTCTTTAGTGTTATGGACAAATTTCCTGCACTTGTATTTAACTCCAGGTGAATATCATAAAATAATACTATAAATTCTGTGGCCTTTGTGTAATTGTTTTCCTGGTGACTCCTGACTACAACACCAACCTAATAGTGAAGTTACTCTCCTGACAAATTCATCAAGCCTTCTCCTATCAAACAGGTGGCACATATAAACACAAAATCTTTTCTCATTGCCTTTTGACAGATTAGTTTGTCTTCAACCCAGTTAGTGAGGACAAGAGCACAAGATAATTTGAGAGCACATAAATCCCAGTAGGTAGGGTCCATGACCCTCTTCCAGAGGAAGTAGCTATATAAAGAAGGAGATTTCCCCTCCCTCAACACCCCATGAAGAATTATAGGGATATGTCCTTTTTGGGGAAAATGAGGCAAATGACTTGGTGATGCAAAGCTGGCTGTAGAAGTAGGCATAACTTGTTAATTACAAAATCCTAGGCAGGGAACAGTTTTCAAAGACCTCTCTATGGGCTTCTCATGAGAACTCAATGGTAGTTTCCACAGGATGGCCTAAACCTAATGCCAGAGTGAGAAGCAGGAAATACAAAAAAAAGGACAGCTGACATTGAGTTTTTTGACATTAAGTGTTCTGTCATGGTAGCCTACTCTCTTTCTGCAGAGTGTACATATTTGCCTATTTTTAGTTGACCCAATTTCAATCTGGAGAGCCTGTTTTCTTATACATGTAATAAATGTAAAATCATGCTACTATTAAGGAGAAAAATACCATATGAACAACTGAAACTCATATTCAGCCCAAGGGTTAGAACAGTATCAATAAATTATGTCTCCCTATGTGTTTTTCCCATGGTACAAGTGCTCCTTTTGAATTTTCTGTGTAGCATTTTCATTTGGTTTTTAAATCTTACTTATAGTGTAATCATATATATATATATATATATATATATATATATATAATGCTATTCAGTTTTACTTCTTTATAGACAGAAATCTGTATGTAGTTTTCTGAAATACAACTTTTATACATAATAGTTATTAGGGTATATACATTTTGTTACATGTAGCTGGTATTAATTTATCTTCATTCTTGAATAATATTCACTTGAGTACATCATAAAAAAATTTAGCCTATTCTATCAATATATATTTGGCTCTTTTCCTGTCATTGCTGTGTGCTTTTGTGAATAACATTCTTAGATATGTGTTTTTTTACAAACTTTTTTTTTATTTTGAAGGTAGTAAAATATAACAAACAAGACAGAATAAAGCCAAGTTCTGAAATTGGTACAGAACTTCAGAGCAGGATACCGGGATAACAGTAATAGGTACCATAGTATATCTCATGATCTTCACAATAGTTGTCCATTCAATCAGGTATAGCAAAATCAAACCAAAAACAGAACATTGTAAAACCTAGCAAAACAGAATATTGAATAGAGCAAAACAATTAATCAGAACAAAGCAAAACAGTGAAAACAATATTTGCCTTCAAAGAGAAGATAGAAGGAAATCCCCCTATTTTCTATATTGCATACAGTCATCCTCCCAAGCAATGCTCAGACCTTTGGCCCCAGGTCAGCATAATCAACCCAACAATACAAGCATTTAGTTGCTTTATGTGCCTTAGTTGCTATCTACTCTGGCTGTCCTCCATACCACCCAGTTGCTAAACGGGGGTGGGGGGGTGAGGTGGGGGGGCATTTTCCTTCATTTGATTCTCAGCCCTTGGGCCAATAGGCTCACAGGAGACACTGACTGTTTCTCTCTCTGGCACACCCTCTGCTCCCTAGTGCCAGTGCCATCACCGCCACTTACCAGGAAAGAGGGCATGTTGCTTTCTTGCTCAGCCCCCCAAGTTCTTTACAATATTTCTCTTGGTTATCTGCTAATGTATAAGTTGCTAAATGATAGGTTATACATATATTTACTTTGTAAAATAGAGAACAGCCCTTTATATTGCTTAGCCTTTTTGGGAAAAATTGAAGTGTAGATCTTAAAGACAACACAAAAACTTCTTTTACAAATAGACATGTAGAGCCAGGAGTGGTGGCACACACCTGTAATCCCAGCACTTGAGAGGTTGAAGCAGGAGAACTGCTGTGGATTTGAGGTCAGTCTGGGCTACATAATTGGTTCAAGGTTGGTCTTAACTACACAGTGACATCCTGTCTCAACAAACAAACAAACATTTAGCTCCTTGTGAAATCACATGATTGTTCTGTAATTCTGTATTCAAGCTTGTCTTTCTGTATTTGAATATCTTGTCTACTCCTACCTGCCACTAGGGGAGTTATTATACTTTCTCTATTACTCTCAGAATATGCTGTTGATTACCATATGTGAATAGCAAACATTCAATGAATGTTTCTTGAGTGAATAAAGAATTATTACTTTTTTGGTACTGTGTCCACGGTTGCTGATGCAGATTTCTGTACTTACTTCCCAATAAATGTGGATGATTACTGGCCACTGAGCAATAACCCAAATTGAACCATTTACCTCTTTTACAAGCAATATAGTTCTTCCCACTGTATGTGTAAACACTGCTTTTAGCTACTGCTATTTATTATTAAGTGATGCCAAATAGGCTGTCTTCTGATTATCACTTAGGTAGCATCTATGATCATGTTCATTCAAGATAAGCTTCAAACATATTGCTAAGAATATTGTTCTAGAAATTATGTAATTACATTTTTAAAAAGCTGCTAGCCAAAAAAATTTTTTTCTTGTCTCTCTTTCTCTCCCTCTGCCTCTCGTTCTCCCTCTCCCTCTCGTTCTCCCTCTCCCTCTCCCTCTCCCTCTCCCTCTCACTTTCTTTCTCTGTCCTGGGGATTGAGCTCAGGGAGTTCAGTCACATTGAACTACATGTTTGTCTGGCGCATTTTTTTAAATTTCAAGACAAGATTTCACTTAGTTGCCTAGGCTGACCTTGAATTTGTGATCCTCTTGTGTCAGTCCTTCAGAGTGCTAGGATTATAGGCATGCACCACTGCACTCACATTATCCTCTTTTTTGCATTAGAGTTTAGGAAGGTTCTGAAATTTTAGAAAAGTAAATTACACTCTAGATTTAGTTTGCCATCTGTTTTGTGCCAAGGCATTATGATTTATATCTAGATGTGTCCCTCAAAGCCTTATACAATCAAAAGTGGGGCTTTGGGAGAGGTGATTGGATCATAGGGGCCACAACTCTCTGGTGGATTAGTCCACTGATAAGTTTATGGTTAAATGTGATGTTGGGAATTAAAACTTTGTCAAAGGAGGTGGGCTCTGGAGGTGTGACCTTGAAGGTATAGCTCCCTCCCTCCTCCCTCTGTATTTCCTGGCTACCATTGCTGGTGTAGGAGATTAGGAGTAGAGCAGAACCTCTCAAAAAAAAAGAAGTAAACTTCAGTCATGCAGACCCAGGACTCACACATAAAGCATAGGATCCAATAAGATTCTGCAGTTTCTGAGCACTGTACTTGGAACCAATCAGAAAAGTGCTATTTTTAATTCTTCATTTATATTTTATGTAAAAATAAGGGGGTCTTCAGTAAGACAATTTAAATCTGATGCCTGGTCAGCCAAGGTTTTGATAGGACAGCTGTCCTAACACATTATTTATGTGAGGGAGAAGCCAGTCTAGAAGCAAAAATTTAAAAAAAAAAAAACCCTTCCTTTATCTTCATGACCACTGTGAGTCTGTTCACTGACCTCTCTCTCTCTCTCTCTCTCTCTCTCTCTCTCTCTCTCTCTCTGCAGAGCATATGTCTTCCCACATTCAATAAATGTACAGTCCCCCTACCTTTTCTTGTGTCTTGTCCAATTCTTTGGTATCCCAAGAACCTAGAAAGAATTTCCCCAGGATGTATCATTCTGTTAATATTTCTTGATGAACCAGGAAAGAGATAATATTCCTTTTTGGGGAAAGTTTCTGTTTATTATTTTTCTCTCTCTTCTATTTCCAATTTTGGTTACTGATTTCAGGCATGAGTCAAGGAGTTAGATAGTTTAGAATCCCCATAGCATCTCCTGCTAACCCATCACAAATAGGCCATTTTGGGCTCTACTAAGTACAAAAATGTCTACATACTATGCTGGTTCCCTGTACATGTACAATATTTGGTGTGTCTCTTTTGCCCCTACACTTTTGTTCTTCCCCATATTTTATTATTTCTCCTTTTTTTGTGCTCATCTTGAGCCATATCATTTGTTCATTTCCCCTACATGGATTTTTATCTCTGACTGTTGTTAGTGAGTCACTTGCTTTATGATCCCATTTTCAAAAACCTCAGGAACTACCTTAGTTCACTTTTCTGCCATATTTCCCAGCTGTCCTCATGAATACCAGGAGATCTCTTATCACTATAAACTCCACTTTGGGGGAACATATGGGCCTTTTTGGAGCACTTATGGGCTTCCTAGCCTCTTTCCTTCTAAATCTGAGTAGATTCTCTCCTTGTTTCTCTTAGTAAATCAGGGTAGTTTAAAAACACATGCCTGAGGGCCTGGCTAGAGCAAAGGGAACAGAAAATGAGGGCCAACCCAACCAGCTATGAGTATGAGGAAACAGCTGGAATATTTTAGTCAATAGATAACGGGCACTATCTATGGACTTGGTACTTTTGAACTTGAACTTTTCTCAAATGTTGAGTAATAGGCTTCTATCTCTACTACCTTAAAAGATAATTCCCAAAGTCTTTTATCACTGGCATAAAATGGGAGAGATAGTGTTTCGCAGTTAGTTAGATAGTTAGATGGAGCCAGCAGACAACTTCACTCTTGCCTTTATGGAGTTATAGTGGCACTGGTGCAACTCACTTCACCAGAGACATCTGGCAGATCAATTTCAGTGTCATGAGAGACACTCCAGAGCTCAACATGTCTCCATCTTTCTGGAAGGATGGCCTCAGGAGCACCGCAGACCTAATTTATTCTCTTCACAGGCCCCACAAAGCACGATAGGTAAATAAACACCCTTCCATTCCACCGAGCTCACCATTAGGTCTTATAAATGCCAATTATATACATAAGGACAATTATATAATATTAAAGGCACTGTTATAAAATAGAAAACTTATAGGTATTATATAGCAAGTTAAAATCAAATAGTAGCCTTCGTTTCTTCTCCTACTCTCTGTCACATAAAAACCTGCTAAATTCAGTCAACATTGATTGTCTGGGTTCAGCTTCTTTTCTTCTGATAATGTGCTGGGCCAATTTGACTGTTCTCAGCTTGTGTTTCTCTTAGTTTAAAATAGTATATTTCTTCTAACTGGCTTCAAGGACTTTGGTGGAGCAAAGAAACCCAATCAAGGACACTTTTAACTTTGCTTGTTCTCACTCATCCCTGGGATATTATGGTAAACAATTCCTTTTAAGTAAATCTAGTTAGAATTAACTTGCTTGACAATATGTGACAATGTAACTAATCATGTAATAACCTGCCATCTGCCTTGTACTTCTTGCATGTAAACTATATTTAAAACGGACTCAAAGCTGGTGATTTGGACACTGTTAATTGTCCCCAGCTCACCATCATTATGTTCAAATAAAGTTACGGTCTAGATTCCTCAGTGCAAAGGGTCTTCCATTTTCTATTGAGGTTTTCTGCAATAGCCTGAGTATAAATAAGGAAATGGTGTAAAATGGGTAGAAAATGTTAGTCTAAATCACAGTACTATTCTTCAGTTAGATATTTTCTGCAGAAGACAAGAAGAGTGGTCTGAAATCCCAGATGTTCAGGCTTTTATGCCTTCTTATCAAAAACCATCCCTCTGCAAAGGCCCAAGAGATATGGTACTTAAAGAAGCACCTAAAGAGGAAAGGAGATTGATATCATTGATGATCCCACCTTCAGACTCCCACCTTGTCTCAGGGGGATATAGGGCTCACTTACCTGTTTATTGCAAGAAACCACGCTAGGAGGATTCATTGACTCTTCCTCATAATCTGTAGGCAAGTAGGTCAGACCCACCTCTCCAAGTGGCTCAGAAACTCCATCAGTGACTAGCTCCCTAGACAGACCTACAGCCCTGAAGGACATACTCATAATGGATTTTCTTACTTTTCCTACTCATAGCTCATCCTGTCTGCCCCTAAGAAAAGACCCAAGAATAGAGTATACTTGAATTCAGGCTTCATCTTTAGTCAAAATAGCAAAAAATTCAAAGAATGGTTAGGCTGATTTTCAGAAGATCCTACTAGGTTTGCAGATGGATTTCAATATTTAATCTTTGCTTTTGACATGTCATAGTGAGATGTCCAATTTGTTTTAGCTACATACTGTATCCCAGATGAAAAATGCAGAATCCTGGAAGAAGATAATAGATATACAGATGAATAATATGCTGCAGTAAGAGAAGAAAATCATCCTAGAGAAGTTATTGTCCCTCTGACAGTACCGAACTGGGGCTATAAAACTGGACTAAAAAGGAAGTCTCAAATGATGATTGTTCTAATGGGAATAAACAGATGCATTAAGAAACTTGCTAATTAAGAAAAGATGAAAGGGGCTACACAGCACAAGGAGGAGAATTCAGCTGCCTTTCACTGCCAACTAGAAGAAGCTTTCTATGAAATACTTAAAACTTAAATCCAACTTCCAAGGAGGAACAGGCACTACTGGGACAGCATTTCACTAGTCAATCAGCCAAGATATTAGATGCAAATTATGAAAATTTTAGATGGGCCCTAAGACCCAATGCTAGACACAGCCTATTCTGTTTTCAAAAATAGGGATCTGGAGGAAGATGAAAAAGGAAAGACTGAAAAAAAAGAAAAAAGGCAGGCCAAGATCATGGCTGTCACAATTGACAATGCTTTAAGCATTTCCAGGATATTCAATGGAAAACAGAGGGAAAATCAAGAAAAGAATTCTTGTTTTATATGCAAGGAAACTGGACACTGGGCACATGTTCTAGGCCACTGACCAGGCCTTGCTCCATGTGTCAGGTGGCTGATGTGACTGATTCAATTCCCCAAACTAATGATTGTCCCCATTTCCAAAGAAGGGCTAGATGAGTCAAAGCCCTCTCCTCACATTCTGGTGAAGAGGACAAATGTGGTCTAGGGCAAAATACAGTGGATCTGTTCCCAGACATTATCTCTTTCAAGGAACTCTGCATAACCTTGGATGTATGGGTAAATAAGAAAATTTGATTCCTTACAAATACAAAATTGGCTTATTCTGTTTTAAATTCCTTCCCTGGAAAATCCACCTCTAGATCTCCAGACAAAATTGAAGTTGAGGGGAGTCCCATTCATAGCTTCTATATTCCTTGTTATATCTTATATCTTATATCTAGATGCCCCCCCAAAGTCTCATGCACTTGGACGATCATGGATGTATGATTCTGCATTAGGGGTACAATAATTGAACTAGTCCACTGATCTGTTTAGCACAGTTATGGGTGTGGGTAATACGGATAAGCCCCACCCTGTGTACAGGTATACCAACCAATAAGTTTGTAGCCTGGATAGACTATTAAGGGAAGAAGGAAAGCAGGCTGGCTGCTGCTTGCTTTCTGCCTGCCCAGCTATGGACTGTTTCTCCTCCCATCGCTCTGCCAGCTGATTATGGACTGAAACTTCCACAAACCATGAACTAAAATAAACCTCTTCTCCTTTAACTTCTGGATTTTGGGATTTTGTTGTTGCCATGTCTAAGAAGAGATTTAGTAGTAAAGTCAGGAGAAGTCCTTCAATTCTGGCAAAAATTTTAGGAATAAAATACCATCTGAAAAGGTAAAAGAGTCAACCAGGTCCTCAAACAAACTCTTGCAAAACTTTGCCTGGAAAGTTCTGAGGCTTGGGAGTAATCATTACCAATTCCCCTCATGAGGATTTCAAATACTCCTCCAAACTGGGTTAAATACAAGCACATTTAAGATGCTATATGGGAGGTCTTTTCTATTTTCTGATATAATAGTGAGCCCAGAGGCCACCAGATGCTCACTGTATCTAATTAATCAGGGCCAAGTAAAACAAGCTGTCCAACTATATGGAATCTTGCCAGTTCTCTGGCCCATCCTGGAGACCAAATGCTCATTAAAACTTGGGAGAAAATGCTCATTAAAACCTGGGGGAAAAAAACTTTTACAGATCAATTAAAAGCAAAATGAAAGGGCCCTTTCAATAATCCTCACCACACCCACTGCAGCAAAGATGGCAGAAATAAATTGATAGATTTACCTTCCTAGGATAAAGCCAACCTCACCTAAACTGAGGCAAAGGATTAACCAAAACAGAAACTACTCCTGTGAACTTCTAGAAGTTCTGAAAATCCTCTTCAGAAACAAAGTTCCAGTTGGCTATTGGGGCAGATAAGTAGTTATTAATAATTCCTGATCCAATGTAACTTACATGAGCACCTGTATTTGGTAGGACTCCAGCTTTTAACTGAATTCATAATATGGATAATTTTGCTAGGGCTATGGTTCTAAGGCTCTTGATAACATATCTGATATTCCTCTTCACAATGCTTTCATTCCTATAAAAAGTATGGAAATAAAACTCCTTAGAAAAACATCTCCTAAATAATAGCATGGAAAAATAATATCTCTAATTGCTAGATCTATCATAGCCCATCTCTTCAGACTTACCAGAAAGTAATGTTTCATATATTCTTCTATTTCTCCCTTTTTCACTGGGAGGGTTTTTTTCCTCTGCAATTTTATGTTGGAAGTGTTTAACTTTGTTTTCATTTCCACAGGAATTGTAGCTTTGAGTTTTCCTTGAATCTCAGAGGAGAATTTGGCTTTGGACTTTTCATCAATGCTGAAACTGTTACAATTTTAGCAACTCTTGCAGATGAACTAAATGCATTTTGCACGAAAAGATAGATATGAGTCTTTTGGGGACCAGGGTGGAATGTTATCATTTATATATAGATGTCCCTTCAAAGCCTCATGTTCTCACATGTGGGACTTGGATGAGGCTGATTTGATCACAGGAACATGACACTCATCAATGGTTTAGTCTAACGATGAGTGTGAGTTTGTAGCCAAATACAGTTTGTCTTTTTTCAACAAAACCTAAAGAAGGATTTGAGGTTAAAATGTAGTTTTAAGAGAAGCGTTCAACTCCCCTACCACCTGTTCTTTCTAAGTATGTATGAATAGAATTCTACAAATGGAAAATGGATAAAATCTTATGAATTAAATAATGGTTTCTCTCACTGGATAGAAGATGGGACAAAAGTTTCGAGCCTTGTAAGCTAGTTAGGTAAAACCTGTGTTTCATGGCATTCTCTCTTACTAATTAGTAAAAAACATCTTGAAAATTTCAGTTATCTTATCAATCCTTAGGAAACCAAAGAAAAGATGTAGATTCCTCTTTTGGTAAGAATTTCAAATGAGAAGTCATGTCCTTCCCTGAGAATCATCCCTGTTAAAGCAGCAGCCAACTAAATAAGAGCACTCCAAACAAAAGAGGGATGTATGAGGACCAAATAGAAGCTATTGTTCACTTTGGCCTCCTTTCCACTGGCTAAACATAAAGATCTGCTTGTGTGAAGCCAGTGAGTTGCCACCCCCATGGTGAGAAAATAAAGAGGAAAGGAATGTTTTTACTGTGATTCTTTAAGTGAATGATTCTACATAGTTATGATCAGAGTGAATTCTGGCACATGTATATTGTGTTAAAAGCCCCTGAGTTGATACAGCACTGTTGGCACATGCATGTTGTGTTAAGAGCCCCTGAGATGATACAGCACTGTCAGTCATTCCTAGAGACTCCGGGGGGCGGCACCTGGGCTAAAATGCATACCTTTAAATTCCAAAAACCTGATTTATTGAGGGCTGCTGTTGCTGCTTCTGTATGCTATGAACTGTGTGCAGTACTGCTACTTTTCAGTCATCCCAGCACCATTTTTCTGTCTGTGCCATAGATTAGTGCACTGAGTCTACATTGTTATAACAAATAATGTGATTAATGTTGCACACCTTCTTTCTGGGAGTCTGGAATTTTAGTGCATGCCAACCAATGAATTTCTATGTGACCAGGTCCCAGTTAACACCCTGAATTGGGTTTTGTGGCACACTCCTGTAATTCCAGCACTCTGAGAGTGCTAATGTAGAAGGATTGCGAGTTTGAACCCAGTTTGGGCAATTTTATGAGATCTTGTCTCTAAATAAAAATAAAATAAAAATTCAAAGGGTCATGAATATAGCTTAGAATGAAGCTATATTCATGACAGCATTAAGAAGGTGGCTTCTTAAGCACTGAATGTCCAAACAGAGTAAGCAAATAATGAGTTTTTTTTTTATTAGACTATTTCACATATCCACACTTTTTTTTTTTCCTGGAGGAATTAAATATATTATGGAAGAAACTCTCAGAAACTCAGTCGGGTTTCCTTCACATATATCCCCATGTGACTTTTTTTTGCCAATTTTCCTTCTTATCCTTATGATAAATAATAGTTATCTAATCTATGGATGATCTTAGGGACCACTGACACTGCTCTCTATACCATGTATGTTAAAAATAAGTACACAAACAAGACTATAAGTTTCTGTGAGTGTATAACTTTGGGCATGCCTTGCTTAAGATCTGGAAGGGTATACACAAAACTCATGACAAAGATTAACTCTGGGGGGAAGAGGATTCTACACTGGTTACACAATAATAGCCAAAGCGGTCTTTAAGTCTACCTAGAACACTTACTTGTCTTGTTTTGTTTGTTTTAAAGGAAAAATATACTCACGTATTACTTATGTGTAAAATAAGTTAATTTATAAAGAATTTCAGCCTACACTTACATTCACAAAATTTTAGAGTTGGTCAGAAATTTATAGTTTACCTAGTCTTGTATGTTCATTTACAAAGACAGAACCTTAAACTCTTAACCCCTAAGAGGCAAATGACTCACCTCAAATCACATAATTTGTAGTTGGAATCAAAATTTCTAGTCCAGAATGCTTCCCTACTTGGCTATTTCTTAGTGAGTACTGGGACAGGAAAAGAATCTTCTTTTTTGTTATGACAAGGTCCAGAAAGTCTTGTTTACTACATTATGCTTTCATAGCAACTTTTACCAAAGTTCAGCAAATTACAAAGGCTATACTTCTACATTTGTCAACGTTCCATTGGAAGAAAAATACAGATAACAATTGGACTATAGTTCCTAAGGAAATAGTTTGTAATAGATATCAGGATTGGATAGTATCAATGTGCTGTTTTCTTCTTCTTTTTTGTTAAGTAAAGAATGAATATATTGAACAATGGGATTTTTTTCAGAAACATCAGTAGCTTACAAATGTATGTATTTTCTACTCTCTGAAATAATTCACAAAATCATAACTTCAACAAGAGTAGAGGAGACCCTTAAACCTTCATATATTGCTGTTGGGAATATTAATGATTCAGTTGCTTTGGATAACTGGCAGTTTGTTGTGAAGTTAAATACACAATTGCTCTATGATCCAACAGTTTAATGATGTACTTCAAAAGAAAAGAAAACACATATCCACATAAGCACTTATACAAAAATGTTTTAACCACTTTATTTATTGTTAACACCTAGAAACATGCATGATATACTAAAGGGTTAGAAATGTCATATGTCAAATATAAATTGTTAGTCCTTACTTAGCATGTCAATGCCCATGTTCTTCATGCTAGAAGTTTCTACAGAATCCTTAATATATTTCTTAATATAAAATTTTAAAATATTCTACCTATGTGAGAATGCATAATGTAAAATGCTGTATAAGTCTTTCAGGTATTTTGAATGTACTCCAGTATTTCTTATTCTAAAAATAGAAGAAAACAATGAACTGCAATAAATTTCTTTGCCAAATATAGTAAAGAGCTAAGAGTTATAATAGACAAGGAACCTCACAAATCTGTAGAAGAAAATTACAATCACTCATTTGATAAATGAGCAGACTATAGAAATAATAACAAATATACCAAAATAAATAATATGTACAAAAATTGTTATAGTACTCCAGATGTTGGTGACATTACACATTATTGAGGTCCAAATAAGTCCTCAACTTACAAGCAAGTTCCATTCCCGGACGACTGTTTGTAAGTCAGATTTGTTTGTAAGCCGACAAACTGGGTCTTACACAGTACACCTGTGAAAGTTCACAGCTCAAATGACTGTAAGTCGGGCACATATTTGCATACTAAAATATATCAGGAGTATAGCCAAATGTTGATACCCTTTGATATTTATCCAAGTCCTGATAATTTAAGGAAGACATTAAAAAGAGAGGAAAAACATATGTTTTAAGACTCTACTTAAGTGAGACCATGTAGGATATTTTTCTTATCTGAATTATTTTGCTTAGGGCATTCTGCAGGCTCATCTGTGTTCCTGGAAATGCCAGTTTATTCATCACAGTGTCACTTCAAAGTTAAATATTGAAGAGATCTACACAAGAAACAACTTAGTCAATTATATTGTGCAATTATTAACTATTATGAGGACTGAATAGCTAGGTAATGGTGAAAATCAGAATGAAACTTAATTCATAATAATTACAGTTATATAAATCCTTACATATTCAGACAAAAAGTTTAGGGAAAACAGAAAATATACAATAATTTAGGTTACAGAACTCTGTATTTTACTTTTTAAGAAAAGTACATTGTGAAGATTGTTTCCCCTATTTCTATCATGATATTACTGACAAATAAAAACTGTATATGTTAAAGTGTACAATGTGTGTTCTGATAAGCATATATGTTGTGATATAATTGCCACAATCAATATACATGGTATCTTACATAGTTATCCTTATATGTGCGTGTGCATATGTGTGTTTGTGTTTTCAGAACACTTAAGCACTATCTTCAGTGAATTTCAAGTATAGTTAACTATATTCATTATGTTGTATATTAGGGCTCTAACACTGATTCATCTTACAGCTAAAAGTTTGTACATTTGGGAAACAACTCCCCTTTTCCTCTTTCCCCCACACTATGTTAATACCATAACACTCTCTTAGTGTTAGCTTGACTTTGTTATCTGCTTAAGTGAGACCATGTAGAATATTTCTTTATGTATCAGACTTATTTCACTTAGCATATTCTACAAATTGATCTATGTTGTTGCAATAGCAGTACTTTTTCTTATTTACAACTGAATGACATTTCACTGTATATGTAGGTGGTTTTCGACTTATGATTGTTTGACCTATTTATTCACTTATGATGGGGCAAAAGTAGTACATGTTCAGTCAAAACAATGCCTTAAAATTTGATCTTTAAAAAATTTGATCTTTAATGGGATTTCACAGTTGATACTTTTGACCCAGATTTTCTAAGTGCTCTAACCCAGATTTTCTAGATTTCTAAAAATGACAACCTCTGCTGAAATGAGGCAATGAATGAAAAACTGCTAACAATGAGTTTAAAAATGATTTCTCTTTGTTAGTGACAAGAAAACAAGAGACAAAATAAACTTCAATATAGGAGAAGTAAGAGCAAAATAATCTCGGCTCTGCCTATTTACCAGTGAACTCTGAATCCTTAGTTAAGATCCAGATAAGGAGTTCCAAATATTCAGATAATGTTTTTCCCCCAGATACTGCATTTGGTGTCACAGCCAAATAAGGATATGGTGCACTGTTTCCACACAAGACAAATCAGAAAATATAGAAATTGGAGCTGCCCATATATAATATCATGAAAACAACTTCTAAGGTGCCCTAGGCTTTTTTCCTGCAATTTACTTCTTTTTAAGTAAGTCATACTTCCAGTCCTCTATTCACTCTTCTTACTTCTTGATCTCCAGATAAGAGAAATGACTGACTGATAAAGCCTTAAAGTGATTCATTATATAGAAGATACTTACATGTGACTAGATTTAGTCTTTAACATTTTGCTGCCATAATACCTTCCCTGGTGTAACTATCCATTCTCTACTCCATGATATATTGTCAATCTATTCCCATCCTTCTCCTTTACAGTAAATGGCCCAGGCTAGACCCATATTCTCTGAATATAATGCTATGGGCCTAGGTAAATATGCCCCTTCTGGGCCTGCTTGTCCTCTGGTCCTTTCCTCTCCCTGCTCCTATTGTCCTTTGCATCACAGAAAGTCAGAGCCCCCACAGACTCATGGTTCCACTAGTTTTGGCATACAGCAGCCAATACGAGACATCCTGGGAGACTATAGAACTTAAGAAAGTCACTGTTTCTCCCTATCCCTGTCCCTGTCCCTCCCCTCTCTGGAAAGGGCATACTGCATTTCCGTGGTTCCAGGTTCTACCACTGACCCTCTCTGGTTTCAGTCCAGACACAGACTTCTTATTACTTCATCGCTGGTCTAAGTAGGTACCAGCTTTCTCCTTTATCTAATCTCTGGGTTTCTGCAGTATTTCTCATTTATCTCTGAGTTTTTTAAACACCAAGGAACTAACCTTATGCCTTAAATATCCTCAGTTTTAAATATTTTGTTTTCTATTTTCCTGCTGGAAAAATAACTAGGATTGGAGTCATTTTAATGAGATTTAACTTTTGAGAGTTAAGAGTAAAGAGATCCCTCTTTTAGATTGTAAGGCTATGAGACTGGAGAAGCCAATAGCCATTTTTGAGCTGTTTAAACTCAATTTGAGGTAATGCCAAACAGAAGCCCACATAGAGAAAAAAGAATCTAGACACATTTTTAGAACTCCTTGCTCTAACTACATTTCAAGTTAGCATCACCATATGTTTCATATCCTAGACCAGGATACTGGAAAGTAAAAGAGGCTGCAGGTAGCACTTAACTTAGAATAAGGCACGAATTGAGATTGGCCTAAGCAGACAAGAACATAAAGGCACACTGCATAAAACCAACTTGATCCTTGGACTTCACATTAATTGAACCAGTAAATTCCCTTTGACCTTTAACCTAATTTGAGTTGGATTTCTATCATTAAATGAAAGGACTGCTGACTAGTACATGAGATAAGCCTTCAAACCAAAGGAATTATTTTCTACTGGTAGGATTTCAAGGTAGATAGAAGAATGTCACATAATTAATCTCCACAATTGCACATTTATGGTATAGCTAGGAATATTACATGAAATTTTAATTGCTATGCCCCAAGTATACTAAAAATATGCAAAGAAAGCAATTATAACAGTAGGAAAAACACACACACCCCACCCTCAGATTAAACATGACTCTTTGGTGATTTTTTTCTGTATTTAAAATGATTGTTATTTATATTTTCATATGAATAAAAATTGTAGATCAACTACATCTTATAATTTTCTGTATGTCTAATTCCTATTTGGATATAGCATTATCATATCATGAAGAACTGGCCTTTGAGAACTGCTTTTCTTATTTTCTTCCTTTTTTTTCCCATTCTCCTATAAAGTCTCACTTAAGTAGGGTTGTGTTGGCTTGTTTAGAAATCCAAGTCATTTTTAATTACAAAGTTTGATTGAAATATATGATGAACATTTAAGGTTTGAAAATTTATTACAGTAAAAGAAACATGGCAGTTGATCCTTCCGAAAGCACATCCACCATCACCAACACACACACTTTCAGCACACTTATCCCATCATTCTTTCCACTTTCTGAAGCACTTCTGGAAGTCTTCCCTTATGAGTGTCTCTAATTAGGAGGTATGTTTGAAAAATATGGTAAATGCTCCTGCCAAATGCTATCCAAAGAAAAGGCAGACTCATAAAAACTTTAGAATGTTTTCATCCATCTTATTCACTGGATCTATCACTGTGCAACTTCTGGCTCTTCCCCTAAGCCAAAATAAGAGGTAAATGTTTTGAATTGCTTCAGGACATTGAGGTAGCCATGACAGTGCCATTAAAGACACTCAGTAAAGAGGTCTTTCAGAACTGCTTTAGAAAGTGGCAAGAACAATAGAAGAAGCATCTGGAGCAAGATGGATTAAGAACAATGTGTCTTTTATCATAGTAATCTTTTTTTAAAAAGTATACATTAACAGTGTTTTTCAATCAATCTTCATATGCCTACCAAAATTCATGTTCTTTAGGGAATAGTGAGAAGAATATACTACAGTCACATAACACTAGCATGTAGCTCAATTCACTCAGAACTGCTTAGTTTATGGCAAAATGGAAAGTAGTTCAAATACTGTAACTCCTAAGTCCAGCAGGCGTGCTCTCCTCTTTAAATGAGTCATTTTGCATTCAGGAAGTCATTGAGAATTCAAACATTTGAAATTTCATGAGCAGTTAGATCTTCTAAAAGCCGTAAGGATGACTGTACTAATTTCACTATTTGAATCTGTGTCCTTCATCAATGAAAACAAAGATTTTAAAAGAATTATAAGAAAATTAGGCAAACCATTAATATGTTTCACTGCCCATTTCTTATAAAACTAATTTCTCTGGTCACAAAACATGTTTTATTTTAACAGAAAATGTATATCTTCAGAGATTAAATTGTTGCCAAATTCTGCATTTGAAATAAAAGTATGAGGATGTACAACTTTAAAAAATATTCAGAGATGAGAAGTATGATATATACAAGTAACTATGCTTCATCAGGAGCCATTTTGTTCTAGAAAATCAACTTCTCTTCTCTTGGACTTTCCAATAATTTGTAAAAGAATTTATTGTAAGTTCTACATTTTGGTCAAAATGTCTCATACAGAGTTAATGAAATCAAGAGTAATGACCATTTTAAATGCTGAGTGAAATTTTTCTCCTCATTTAAATAAGCATCTACTGAATACTACTAAAACTACCAGATCCATTATTTCTGAAGATAATAAAAATAAGTTTTATCTAATTCATAATCATGAGAAAAAACATTGTGCTATGGCTATACCCTAAACTGCTCATGTTCTCAGAAGTGAGGAGTTCAAAATGTGGTTGGATCATGGAGGGTCCTACAACTAACTTGCTATTAGGAGGTAGAGTCTGGTTTGAAGAGATGGGGCACAGGGTGTGCCTTGGAAGAGTATTTCCCTAATTTCCTTGCTTCCCTCTCTGCTTACTGATGTGAGCAGATATTTTTTTATCCACTATCATGCTTTTTCAGTCTTAGAAGCCTGTCAACAATGGGCTGTAATCATGAACCAAAATAAACCCTTCCTCCTTTATGTTGTGGGTGTCAGATATTGTGTATCAGCAGTGAGAAAGTTACTATAATATACAGGAATACTTTAGGAGAACTAGGAAATTAAGGAAGGAAACATAAAAGTCATAGAACTTGGGTAAAAAGATCATAATAGGTAACAGTTTTACTGTTTAGATGCTTGAGTTTTCTCTGTCACTTTTAGTCAGTATCATTTCCTCAGTCCCAACAGATGGCTCCAGTAACCTAAAGCGTTCATGTAAGGCTGGCAAGGATCTAAGAAAATTATACATCCTTAAACGCATCCTCGGTGAGATCAACTGAGGCCGTGGCTTCATTTTTCCAATAGACGCGAACAGTGAATTCAGTATTTTGGAGGCCTTACTCTGGAAGATTTTTGTTCTAACAGTGTGGAGAATAAAAATCTGCAGACCCTGCACATATAATGAAAATTTAATGTTAAGTGGTGAGGTAAAGTGTTAAGGAAGAGATTTTATTTCACCCTGATATCCATTCTTCTTACCATGCACAGTAGCTATTCAATTTGAATTTGTAGCTGGCATATCAAGTGCTACATGCAATAATATATTGAGAAGACCTGAAATCATGTCCCTACTTGTCACCTGCCATATGCAAACATAAATATATTTCTTAAAATTGTGTAGTCACTATTTAACAACGACTGCATGATAAACTTTAAATTTTACCAAAAAATCATGAGACAAGAAACAATTTTAGTTGCTTTAATGTTAGGTTAACTTACTGTTTTATTGTGTTTTAATATTAAAACAAAAAGTTATTAATTTTATTCTTTGAATCTTATTTCAAAGATATTTAATCACAATCATTTTAAAAAACATGACATTCATACTTTACTTTTTTAAATTAAAAAAGTTTTATATATTATTTTCCCTTTTAAAGTTATTCCACAAAATTCAACATGCAGAACATTCTATGATCAACAGTACATATAGATTTCCATCACCATAAAAATAGTGATAAATTAAAATGTGAGATAAAAATAAAAAGAAAAATGCCATCTTCAGTCATACGTAGAATTATGCCACAAAACAACTTTGTGAAATTCTGATACTATGTAATCAACCTCCTTGCAATTAACTACCATAAACTCTGGATGGATTGTTTTGAAAACCTACCTGAAGATACTGAAGGATAATCAAAAATAACCTAAAACTGGATGATAAATCTGGACTTGGAAGACAAGACTGGGAGTGAAAATATCAATCCTAAATCAACAATGCAAAGTTAAAGATGTAGAGTATAACTCTAAATACACGCTTCCAATTAAAAAGGGTACTGTTAATTACCAAAGTACAAATTAAAATGTGATTGTAATAATATTAAATTTACTAAAATGTAGGCAATAAAAGAGGAATATAGAAATAAAAAATAGCATAGTAGCAGAAAAAAAGTCAAATGGTAGATGCAAACTAACCCATATCAATATACACTTTAGACCAATCTAAAATGTCTCCCTACAGTCTCACATTTGAAGGTGGGGCATGATTAGGAGAGACAGATCACTGGGGGCATGACTTGGAAGGATGTATTCTTATTCCGGGCTTCTTCCTTGTCTTTGATTCCTGGCCACCATGTGATTTTCCTTTGCTCTGCCCTTCTGTCATGCCATACTGCTTTGGTGGTAGCTGACTATGGACTAAATCTACCGAAACTGTGAGCCAAAATAAATCTGTCCTTTAAATTGTGGGTATCAGGTAATGTGTCAGTAAAGACTAGAGTCAAGAGGTGTTATTTGTCTTATAACTTATATTTAGATATCCCCCTAAAAGCTTAATACACTCATAGGTGGGGCTTTTGGGAAGTTATTGGGACACAGAAGTGTGACATTTATTGGCAGAGTAAGTCTACTGATGAGTTTATAGCTAAATGTGACACTGGGAGGTAAACCCTATAGAGGAGAGGCATCATTGGGGGAATAGTCTGCAAGAGTATGTTTCCCTCCCTCCTACTTGATCTCTCCTCTCAGTTTCCCTCTGCCAGCCATGAGCTGTTTCCCCTCTGCCATGCTGCCCTGCTTTGGAGCCAGCTCACTGTGAATGGAAACTTCTACACTGAAAGCCAAAGTAAACCTTTCCTCTTTTAAATTATCTTTTTTTGGTATTGTGTTCCAGCAACCAGAAAGTAGCTAAGACAATTTGGGGACAAGGACTCCATTGGCTGTGAACTAAAGGCCATGGGTGTTATGCTGTGGCAGAAATTTTGTTAACATTTTGCCCATGTCCTGAGAATTTTCAGGAGACTGAGATTAAGGGGATCAAAGTAATTAATCTGATGGAGAAACTTTTAAAGTTGTCTAATGTTCAAGCTGTGACATGTATACTGTTGACAGCTTTTGGCAAGATCTCCAGGGAGAATCAGGATCAAATAACAGAGCTGAACTATTTGAAAAATTTGCAATTTCTCCAAAAAAGAAGCACCTGCAAAGTTGAGGAAAAGCAAACAATGGCTGCTGAAAATATAAACATTTAAATAAAGCCAAGTACTTTGTACAGGGATAAGAAAAAAGATGACTTGAAGGCATTTCAGAAATCAGCAAGATTCCAACCCATGGCATGCTTAGTGGTGCAAAACTGTAAATGTTATCATGGAAGTCAAGATGGCCAATCAGTAAGCAACAAAATACAAAGCCTCCCAGGAGAAACAGCTCATATGCCAGAATAAAATATCCTGGAGTGACCCAGATAGAAGGAGATGGATCCTCTTGACACAGGAAGAAATTAAAATGTAAAAAAGCTCATTAAACATGTTGGGACTACAACTGGAGCAGCTAAAAATTATGGGACACAGCATTTTCGCTGCAACCCACTAAAATTTGCACCAGCCTGAATTTGTGCCAGCTTGAATCTGCGCCAGCCAGCAGAGCCACCCAAGCTCGTTCCTGCCCCCACTCACAGGAACCACAGCAACACTGAAATCAGGGGTTGGTGAGCCCAATGGAGAGCAGAGCTGGTGAAGGGATGCTCATTAATCCATGGTCAGTGCTGGGAATGAGACCCCCCTGCCAATGGAAGGACATGACCAAATGGGCAACATGTTGGAATTGGGCAGGAGGAACCTGAACTAGGAGCAACAGTGACTTCAGTTGGTTGCTCCCTCCCCAGAGCAGATTCATGGCATTTGCTTGAACTGGGCTGCACCCTTGGCCAGGACCCAATGAGCCATCCCAAATCAATTGCCTGTGCCCAGCACACACTACCCAGGTGAAGGCCCCTGAAGTTTGGCTGGCCCAGTGGGGAGGGGCAGGCAGGAGATGGCAGAGGTCCCTTGCCTGCATGCTTCGGAGGAACTGTGGCCAATGGGGAAGGGGGTTGGGACCTGCACTGTGCACGTGTATGGAGGAAGCCAGGACCATAACAGGAGACAGAGGCAAGAGGAGGCCCCCAGCCCAGAACCCTGAGAGCACTGATCCAGGAGAGGGAAAAACAAGGGAGACTGAGGGCAGCAAACATTCAATATCAGACATGGCTTCAGTGGACATTAAGAGATATCTTCAGGACCTTGTAGATGAGCTCAAAACTGAAATATTAAATCAGGTAAAGCAAGATATGAGTAGAGTAATAAAAGAAATGCTGTCAGGAAGCATCTCTCAGGAAGATACAGATAGAAGAAAGAAGGAACACAAAAAAAGGAGACAAACATTCAATAAAGAAAATATAGAATACATGAAGCAGATTCAAAGAGACTACCAGGAAATTAAAAACTCCATTTAAATCTGGCAAAACTCCTAAAAAGAAACTAAGGATAGACTGTTAAAACTTGAAGACAAGTTTGCAATGTGTGATCATGAAAGGAAAGATCTCTTAAAAATAACAAGGAAACAGGCAGTAACAATACAAAGGTTAGAAGATGACAAGAGAATCTACAATTTAAGAATAAGAAATGTGAATGAAGAAGCAGGAATACAAACAGGTGAATTACAAAGGCTATTCACAGAAATAATTAAGGAAAACTTCTCAAGCATGGGAAAAGAAAATGACATTCGGTTATGTGAAGCATACAGAATTCCAGCCACCTATAACCAAAACAGATCCACACCAAGACATATAATAATCAAGATACCAGAAATCCAATATAAAAACAGAATATTAAAAGCCATCAGAGAAAAGAAACAAATTACCTATAAAGGTAAGCCCATCAGGATCACAGCTGACTTCTCAACACAGACCATCAGATCAAGAAGAGCTTGGAGTGAAATATTCCAAGCCCTGAAAGAAAATAACCTCCAGCCCAAATTGATGTACCCTATAAAGCTGTCACTAGAAATTAATGGAGAAACAAGATGCTTCCATGACAAAGAGGAACTGGGAGAATTTGTGACCACCAATCCCACCCTACAGAGAATACTGAAGGACATTCTAGAGAGAGAGAAAAAAAATACCAGGATTTTAGGAACAATGGCCTCAATGAGTGGGGCAGGCAGTAGAATGAAGGAGAAAACTAGACAAACAAAGGCAGAAAAACAGCATAGCAGAATGAGGCAGAGAAGGATGGCTAGAATGTCTAATATAGATGGCCTTGATATGCTATATTGTTAATAGTGTACCAGGATTTAAAACCCACATTACTCACACCACTCTGCTTAGATGTATTATATTCTGTTCCAGTCATTCTACCTGTACTAGATTTGAGGGCACAGACAGTAATTCCAAAAATAGCAGGATATAGCATGGTAATCATCCTTAATTTCCTATTAACTTAATCTAAAGCTCTGTAAAAGCTACACTGTTTTACCATGACTGATTGTAATCAAATCTGGTTTGTTAGATCACGGTTTTGTATTAATAGATTTTATTCAAAGCTGTTATGATTGATAGTAACAAGTCTGAGAGTATAGGCAACTGCATTTAAGATGACAAGATTCACTATAATATCTACTCTGGTTTGATTATTTCCTGCCTTTGAAGTTTTATACTGTCTACAATATTTTATTTTGACTAATATTGTTATGTACTGCTATATTTAATTATACTGCTATATTCACTTATGCCTGATGATATAGACAATTCTACTGAAGATAATAAGAAACAACACAGTAATCATTGTAGATCACCTTGTACTGTGGTTTTATATGACTTTTTGGTTTCATGTTTTTAAGGGAATTTGTTTTGTTTTGTCTTGCTAGGTTTTGTTTTTCCCTCAAATACAGAAAGGATAGAAATACATGTAGAGACTCATGCATGTGTAGCTGTTTACACGCTCACTGTTTGAATATCTACTTTGTATGCTTTAATTTTGTAACTTGAACAACTGTTTCTAAGAGGACAATATGTAATTTATCAACTAGTGATTTCTTACTGTTTATCTTTTTTTTTTGAAATTCTGTACTATCTCTACCCTTTACATGCTTTTGTTTTTCTTTAAATAAAAAAAACCTGTAAATGTTTCATTTGAAAATAAAGTTTCTGTGATGATAGCTAATTCAGAGCTGCCTAAAGAAGTATATTCTCTATATAAAGAATTGAAAAACATCAAGCCCCCCAAATTCAAAGACCCTTTCCAAAAATGGGCATCTGAGATGAACACACAGTTCTCAGAGAAAGATATACAAATGGCAAATAAATACATGAAGAAATGTTCACCATCACTGGTCATTCGAAATGTTCGCCATCACTGGTCATTTCACCAACATTGTGAAAATGGCCGTACTCCCAAAACTGTTATACACATTTAAAGCAATCCCAATCAAAATACCATTGACATACCTCACAGATCTAAGATAAAACACTACTAAAATTCATTTGGAAACAGAAGAAACCTAGAATAGCAAAGCCAATTCTAGGCAACAAAAGCAAGGCAGGAGGCATCTCAATTCCTGACTTGAAACAGTACTATAAAGCCACAGTGATCAAATCAGCTTGGTACTGGCAAAGAAATAGACCTGAGGATCAATGGACTAGATTAGAAGATGCAAGCACAACTACAAAGACACTCAGCCACCGATATTTGACAAAGGGGCTAAATATGTTCACTGGAAGAAGGATAGTCTCTTTAATAAATGGTGTTGGAAAAATTGGCTCTCTACATGCCGAAGACTGAAACTAGATCCATGCATATCAACATGCACAAAACTAAAGTCTAAATGGATCAAAGACCTCAATATTAAAACAGAAACAATAAATCTTCTGGAAGACATGGTAGGTAGAAGTCTTGGAGACATAGGGGTAGGCAGAGAATTCATGAACAAAATGCAAACCGCACGGGAAACACTTCAAAGAATCAATAAATGGGATTTCACATTATTGAAAAGTTTCTGCACTTCAAAGGAAATCACCAACAGAGTGAAAAGAAAACCAACAGAGTGGGAAAGAATTTTAACCAGCAACCCCTCAGACAAAGACCTTGTGTCCAGAATATTTAAAGAATTGAAAAACATCAAGCCCCCCAAATTCAAAGACCCTCTCCCAAAATGGGCATCTGAGATGAACACACAGTTCTCAGAGAAAGATATACAAATGGCAAATAAATACATGAAGAAATGTTCAAAATCACTGCATGTAAGTTTGAGTGTGTAAAACAGATAACCATATTGCTGAATCTTTGTTGGATCTTTAAGCAAAACTATTTGTAGTCTGACTGGTTGAATATTTCCTATGTACCCTTTAACTTTGTAACTTGAACAACTACATCCAAGATGACAATACGTAATTTACAAATTACTGATTTCTTAGTGGGGCTTTTTCTCACTCTCTTTTTTTTCTTTCTTTTAGAATTCTGCATTGTTGCTACCCTTTTATGTTTTGTTTTTTTTCTTCTCTTTAAATAAAATTTTAAAAATGTATAATTGCTACTGTAAAAAAAGAGGAAGTAGGAAGCATTATAAAAGATATAGCTGCATGTATGTTTAGATGTGTGGGATTGATGACCATATTTCTAAGTTCTTGTTGGATTGTTGAACAGATCTGTTTGCACTCTCACTGCTTTAGTGTCCACTTTGTGTGTTTTAATCCTGTAACTTGAATAACTATTTCTAAAAGAACAATGTGTAATGTATCAACTAGTGATTTCTTACTATCTATCTTCTTTTCTTGAAATTCTGTAATATTTGCTGTACCTTTTTCCTGTTTTTTTTTCTTTAAATAAAAAATGAAAAAAAGAAGTATATTCTTGAGTTCAGCTTTCCTACTCAGAAGCCACTGTGGCCATAGTGCAAGAAGCCCTACCTACTACTCAATCCTGGTGATCAACTTAACATTGTACATATAGTACTGATTTTGTAGTCATGCAAAATGAAGGTATTATAAGGTCACAGAAGTTTCTACCCTGATTTCAGAAGAAGGCCAAAAAGGTCAGACAAAAGTATGTGACAGGGTTGCAATAGAAGTCCATGAGAAAGCACTGTATTGAACTGTAAGAGTGAAACCAAAGATGTAGTACAACTCTAAGAAGTTGAAGATGCAAGGAACATGGAATTTGTACTGAGAAAAACCTCACAGTGAGCAGAGCCAGGCAAAGAGAGAGGCTCTATGGACTGCAATCAACAAGGCTACAGGAGTGGGGCTGTCAAAGCCTTTTGGAGCTCACATCTCACTACAACCTGCCAAGAGTACTGCCAAACTGTAAGATCTAATTATTGCAAGATTTTGGTCTTTATTTGGTCCAACTCCCTTGTATCCTTTTCCTCTTATGTGCCACTGTATGTTTGATGTGTTTAACTTTCTTTTTTATTTTTAAAGGGGGTTACATTTTAGCATTTGCCTTGAGTCTCAGAGGAGACTTTGGACTTGGGCTTTTTAGCAATGCTAGAACTGTTAAGACTTTGGCAATTCTTACAGATGAACAAAATGCATTTTGCTTAATGAGGTAGAGAGCTTTTGGGGGGCCAGGGGCAGAATTTTGTGGTTTAGATCTAAAATATCCCCCAGTGTCTCCCATTTGGAGATAAAGCATGGTCCAAAGGGAGTTGGGGAGTTGTCTATTCCCATCCTTGGCTCCTCTCTTTTTACTCTGCTTCCCAGCCACCATGTGGTGAACAGTTTTCCTCCACTATGCTATTCTGCCCTGCAATTTCTACCTTGGTACCAGCTGACTATGGACAAAATCCACTGAAACTGTGAACCGAAATAAACCTTTCCTCCTTTAAATTATATATGTCAGGTATTTTGTCTCAGCAATGAAAAAGTGATATACATCACAGAAAAAATAGCAAAATGGTATACACAAATTAACCCAGATTAACTCATAAATACAGTGGACCTAACTGGAAAAACCACCCTTACTACAAACCAGAAATTATCATAATGCATAAAAAGCTAAGAACTACATGTTCACTGACACATTCTTTAAATATAAAGTCACAGAAGTTGAAAATAAATTGATGAAAAAATATATAGTATGCAAACTATGTTCTTTAGAGGGTTGGATAACATAAAGTATACTTCATGGCAAAAAATACTATGGGAAATAAAGAACCTTTTAAGCTAAATGATTAAAGTACCAAATTATTTAGAAAATATAACAATCATAAATGTATGCACATGAGTTTGAATGCTGGTTGTGTAGCTGTTTATTCTTTTTGCTCAATATAACATGAGACAAAAAATGACAGAAAGAAGAAAAAAAAAGAATGAATTCACAATCAGAGGTGAAGATTTTAGTACTCCTAACTCAGCAATTGAGCAAATCAGATAAAAAAGCATTGGGACAACAGAAAATCTTGGCAACCCTGCCAATTGCTAATGCTAATGACATTTTTAGGATCCTACATCCTAACTACAAAATACAAATTTCTTTCAAGGATAGCTTGTTCACCACTATAGTTCAAGGTCTATACGATAACTAGTTTTAATACATTAAAAAATAACCTGAAGAAGAAATTTAGCCATTACTACAGGGATTCAATTTTTAGCAATGACTAAACTTTATCCATATCAACCATAGTAAGGAATTTCCAAGAACTGGATATATAGGAGAAAAGGGAAAATGTCTCCTAAGATAACTACTTTACAAGTATCTTCCATTCAGAGAAGAGCTTCTACTGAAATTGCCTTCTGTAATTAGATTCTCTGACCTCCAGCCCAGGAAAAGACAGTAAGTCATAAAGAGCTTACCTTCCTCTTCCTAAAAAGTGCATTGAAATTAGAGTCTCCTAAAGGTAACTAAACAATGACCTTCAGGGAGTTTAAAAAGAAGGAAACTTTGGTCCACACCATACCTGAGTAGTGTTGAAAAGGCAGAATATGATGCTGAAGACATTTCTTATGTCATCATTATTAATTAGCATAAAGTATGCCAAAATCCAGGTAATTCCAAAAATGACTGAAATGGATAATGTGCCAATAATTTTCTTTATGGTTGAAATCTTATTTGTGCTAAGTGAGGAAAACAAGAAAGAAGATATAATTTAGTTTTTTTATTTATGAATTTTATTATCATCCCTATTTAGCATACATAAGTACTCATATATACTGTTTATTTAACAATACTATATCTCAGATAAAAAAGCAATGATACTAAACATTATGTTACTCTGAAGACAACCTGATTTAGCAAGCCTTATTTTAAAAATTCCTGATACCTACTTATAAGCTCAGTTCAAATACAGTTCCTTAAATATTACTGTAGACACTTTCTGTTCTCAGTCTCCCAAACCAAAAATTCTCCTATATTAGAGATGACAGTGAGAATTTTTATGTTTTTATGACAATACACATATTGTATTGTATTATATTATATTATTATATTGTATTGTATTAAATTCTTGCTATATAGCAAGTAGAAAAACACTTTGGGAAGTCATAAATGGAAAGAGTACATATCCCAATTTTAGGGAACACAGGTTCAGGGAACTTGTTTGAAGAGAAAATCCTATCTTAAGGGAAATCACCAAATGTGTATATATTTGCAACTAATTTTAAATAGTTTTAAGCTAATATGTACCCCAAGCAATATATGTAAAATGTAGACTACAGATTCTAGTTTGTAAAATGAAAATTCAGGAATCAGAATATCTTAACAACTTATTTCTTTAATTATTGAAATTTTATATTTTGAATATCCCTTGTTAAGGGATAAAGGAATTTTTAAAAGTTTTTTGATTTAGATTTTATTTGGCCTCATTTAATACAAAAAGGCATTGTGTAATGGTGTACACCAAAGCTGTAGTACTGATCTTAAAAGACAATAAGATTCACTTTCTGAATTTATAAGAAAATCTCTCTAAAATACCACACATTCCTGTCTTTGTCTTAAGAGTTTGAAAATCCTTCCAAGAACAATGGTCATTTTCAGTGTTTTATTAGTGATGTGCAGCATCTTCTCATTCATTTGGAATCCTACCTGGTCAGATTCTGGTTATTCTTCCATAGCACTTTGACCATGATTATAGCAAATGTAACAATATTACTGATGAGGGTAATGGTTATAGGCATGATGAATGACCATAAAAATGAACTTGTTATAAAATTATTGTTATTTGATATTGCCAGCCAGCAGCTGTGGAGAAAAGAGAAATTATTTCAGCAGACCAAGAAAAGTAAAGATACTGATTCCCTTTTCTGTTAACATTATTGACAATCACAGAACTGAAATATTAGATAAAAATCTGCATCTCCTGTTATCTTATACATTTTAAGTTGTTTTCATGAGTTCAGCCCATTAGAAAAATGAAATGGTCTGCTTCTGTCATGTTCCTCTGTGAGTCAGTTTGGGCTGGTGGAAAGATGATAGGCTTTTGAGTCAGGAAGTCCTACATTTTAAAAAATCACTCCTTATCACTTCTGAAGTGTTTAACTTTAGGCAAGTTATTATTCTATTTTCTAGTATATATCTGATCCTATGGTTCAAAATATAAAACATACAAATGGTTATGATGGAACAAGATTTTTTCCCTTGTATAAACTTCTATATTGAGCTATACATACATCAGCAAATGAATAATTTTTTTCTTGATTTTCAATCCAACATTAACATTTGCTTCATACTTCTATATCTCACTTGATACTTCTAGATCATTGTGTAACATTACAAAAAGCACTCTCATTATTTTTATAGTTGCATGTTATTCTATCATTTTGATATACCATAACTTATTTGAACAGTTTATGATCATGGGAAATTTAAAATATTAATGGTTAAAAAGTGAGAAAATTATATAACTTCAAAGTACCTGTTATTATTTTATTCTGGTTTAGTTTTGGTGCTGCAGGTTATGATGGTTTGTTGTTATTTTTCCCATCTGAAGTGAGAATAATGTCCTAACCTCATGGCATTGTTTAAATAATTCATTCATTTATTAAATATTTATACCATATGTGCAAAGTGACAGATTCTATATTAGACACAATGGGTCTGAGCATGGTGATTTATACCTATAATTTCAGTTACTGGGGAGGCTAAGGCAGGAGGATCACAAATTCAAGGTGAGCCTGGGAAATTTACTAAGACCCTGTCCCAAAACAAGCCAAATAGCCTATATACTCAACAACAAATGGTTAATAAATATGATATCTATATATACTGGAATATTGCTCAGCTATAAAGAATAACAAATTTGAGACAGTTGTAGGAAAATGAATGCAACTTGAAAATACAATATTGAGTGAAATAAATCAGACACACAAGTTTAAATACTGTATGATATCTCTCATCCAAGTGAGGCATAATACAAACAAAGAAAATTGTATAGAATTGATAGAAATGAATTATATTGAAGATCTCTTACAAGATAACAACCCAAGGGAATAGTATATGGATTGAGGAGGAAGGGAAGGGGAAATAAGAAGAATAAATATATGCCATGTACGTGAAGCTAATAATCCTAATTAATGTAAATACTATGTACCATAACATAATCTAAGACAAATAATATGAACAAGTCTAAAAAAGGGGATGGGGAACCAGTGGGGTAGTGAGAGGGAAAGGGAAAGGGAAAAATAAATAGTATAATATTTATATATAAACACTCAAAGATTACTATAAATTGTATGAATTGCAAACACAAACTAATAAAATTTTTGAAAAAGAAAGACAAAATATCTTCCCAGAAAATAAAGGGTTGGGATGTGTCTCAGAGAGCACTCCTGTGTTCATTTCCCACTACTGCCAAAAATAAACAAAAACCCCCTCAAACTCCTACTATTTTACACACCAAGGTATGAGCAACAAACAAAAATTCCACCTTTAGTAGGCGTATAGTCTAGTGCACAGATAAAATAACACATAAGTAAAATATATGTTAGATAATGATGAGTGCTTTGGAGAAAAACTGAAATGGTTAATAATGTTAGAGAACTAGCCAGCATTTCCTGAGATCTGTGCCATGTTGGAACTTAAGGCACTGGGAAAGAAAGCAACCCACTCACCTCCCTAGTAAGTAGCCATAAGCCTACCAGCACATGGGCTAAGAATCAAACATCCCATCCTTCCTTCCCCACTTGTTAGCAAATGGGAGCCAGAGGTCTGAGCATCTCTTGAGAGGTTGACCATATGCAATTCAGCAAATATGGAGGATTTCCTTCTACCATCTCTTTGAAGGCAAATATTTTTATCACTGTTTTGCTTTGTTGTGATTAATTGTATTGCTCTATTCAATATTCTGTTTTGATAAGTTCTATAATGTTCTGTATTTGGTTTGATTTTGCTATACCTGATTGAAACGACAACTATTGTGAAGATAACAAGATATACTATGGTACCTATTACTGTTATCCTGGTAACCTTCTGTGATGTTCTGTTCTAATTTCACTGCACTGTCTCAATTGGCTCTGTTCTGTCTTGTTCTGTTGTATTTTACTACCTTAAAAATAATTTAAAAAATTTAAAAAAGAAATTACATGCAATTAAAGTGGAATTTTAATCATATCAATCTAAATGACCTAGGAAGAAACTGAGATGATCTTCAAATCTGTAATGAAGTAAAAAATGAAACAGCATTCTTGCCTTTAACAGATATAGTAGATTTAATCCTCAATAATGTGATGAGGGTAAGAAAAGTTTATCTTTAGGATTTCTAATTTGTTTTTCCTTTCATCTGTGACTGGAAGACACTCCTCTAACCAGTCTCAACTCAAAACATTTTGGGTAAGAATTTAATCACCCTGCTAAAAACTACTTTCAGACTTCTAGAAGTCTTTTTGGTGATTATGCAAGTGGATGGCAAAACTTTTCAAAGAAAAAGATAAAGCTGCTTCCTACCAGAAAGCCTTAAGAGGGTAAAAGTGCAAGCAAAGGGCATTGCCACCAGAAGGCTCCTTCCTATGGGCAGCCAGCATGGACAGAGAGAACCAACAGATCCACTTCCACCTGCTGGGAACTGCCACCAGAAGACCCTTTCCTGCAGGCAGCCAGAATGGGTACAGAGAGCAAGTGGATCTGCCTCTACCTGCTGGGTGTGGCTATTGGAAGGCCCCTTCCTGCAGGCAGCCAGTGCAGGCAAAGAGAACCAGCAGATCTGCCTCCACCTGCTGGCCCCTGCCACCAGAAGGCCCCTTCCTGTGGGCAGCTAGTGCAGGCAGAAAGAACCAGGAGATCTGCCTCCACCTGCTGGGTGCCACCACCAGACAGTTCCTTCCTGTGGGCAGCAGGAGCAAGGATATGCAGCCAGGTAAGCCCCATGTACCTGTATGCCACCATTGGAGGCCCTTGGTTCCTTTGGACAGCCACCACCCACCTGGAGAATCAGACACCATTGCTGTAACCCCAGTGTAGACACACAGGCTGAGAGAAGCAGCCCCACCTCCATGCACCCTTGGTCATAATGGAAGCCCCAGTGTAGCTATGTAGGTCTGGAGAAGCCTGCCCTGTAAATCTGGGGTCAGAGGAACCCAGTTGCCTGTCCCATTCCCCTACACCATTGAAGCACAGTTAATGTGGGAAGTGCCTGGGGCCCCACAACCAGATTGTTGGGAGTAATCCAGGATATTAAGACAAAAGAGCAAAAGGCAATCTCAGACCTCCATCCCACACAGAACAAGGCTGGAAGATACAGTCATGGAAGAAAATGGAAGTCACATGCATGAAACCTCTAAAAGGATAGCAACTGAAATAAAGAAACAACTTCATGAGATTGTAAAAGCAATCAAATCAGAAACAATGTCTCAGATAAAAGAAGAAATCACAAACATAATGAAAAAATTGCTCAGCATAACTAAAGAAGACATAGATAAAAAAAGAGGAGCATAGGAAAATGATAGAACACTTGAATGAACATAGAAAGCAATTATAATGCTTGAAACAGATTCAAAGAGAGATCCAGGAAATTAAAAAGTCAATTGAAAGCTGGCAAAACTACTTGAAAGAGATTGACGATAGACTTTCAAACCTTGAAGATAGGATTGCAGCTAGTGATCATGAAAGGAAAAGTCTCTTAAAAATAACAAGGAATCAGGAACTAACAATTCAGTGGCTACAAAACGATGCAACCAAACATAATTTAAGAGTGATATGTATCTGGGGCTGGGGATTTAGTTCAGCAGCATAAATGCCTGCCTTGCAAGCATGCAGTCATGAGTTTGATCCCTGGTACTGATTAAAAAGAAAGAAAGAAAGAAAGAAAGAAAGAAAGAAAGAAAGAAAGAAAGAAAGAAAGAAGTGATGCGTATCTAAATGAAGACTCAGGGGTCAACACAAGTGAAATAAAAGAGGCTTTTATAGAAGTAATAGCAGAAAACTTCCCAAACATGGGTAAAGAATCTGGTATACAGATAAATGAGGTGTATAGGACTCCAACTAGCCACAACCAAAGAAAATCTACACCCAGACATATAATAATCAAGATCCCAGAAATTCAACACAAGAACAGAATATTAAAGCTGTTAGAGAAAAGACACAGATCACCTGTAAAGGAAAACCAATCAGAATCATAGCAGACTTATTAACACAAACCATGAAGTCAAGAAGAGTTTGGAGTGAAGTGTATCAAACCCTGAAAGAAAACAACTTCCAACCCAGATTGATCTACCCTGAAAAACTATCTTTCAAACTTGATGGAAAAATAAGATATTTCCATGATAAAGAACAACTGAAGGAATTCATGACTGCCAGATCAACCCTACAGAGAGTACTAAAGGATATTCTAGAGAGAGATAAAAATGACCATGGTTCCAGGAACAGCAGTAGAGGAGGATCACCAAACAAGACACGCAATTAAATGAAGGTGAAAAGTGGAAAGCCAACAAGAAGAGGATAGCAGGGCAGAGACAAACCAATGTATGCTGGTTGTAACCATTAATGTAGATGGCCTCAGTTCAGCAATAAAGAGAAACACAGGAAGAGTGGGTCAAGAAACAAGTTCTATCAATATACTGTATACAAGAAACACATTTAACTGGAAAGGAAATTCATAGATTGAAAATCAAAGGAGAGAAAACAATTGTTCCATGTGACAGGAGACTTCAAAAAGAGCAAGAGTGACTTGCCCATCTACTGCAGCATGGATAAGAAAGATATGGTATTTGCATGCAATGAAAAACTACTCAGCCATAAAGTAGAATAATCTCGAGGCTCTTGTAGGTAAATGGATGCAACTGGAGGTCATGTTCATGGGTGAAACAATTTAAACTCATATTCATGAACCCTAGTATAAGAAACAGGAGTTAATGGGATCCAAAAGCAAAATAGTTATTGTAAGAGTGATAGGGGAGGAAACACCTGGGAGGAAAAGGTGGTAACTGCTCTTAATTTCTTATTGTCTTGTTTTGAACTCTTGAACAATTTTGTTAGGTTTAGCTTCATTCTGTCTTGTTTTGTTAGATTTTACTTTGTCTGAAGGTATGGGCAGCTATTTTGAACATAATGGGATGTATTGTGGTAATCATGGTTGGTTTCCTATTATACTGTTTTGAAGTTTTATATATGCTTTCATATGTTTGTTTAATTGGTTTTATTCTGTTTTGTTTTGTTTGATTTTATTATGTGTGATGGTATGAACAGCTATTTTGAAGAAAATAAGACATTATGATAGCCATTGATGATTTCCTATCATCTTGTTTTCAAGTCTTATCATGCTTTTGTTCTTTTGTTCTGATTGATTCTATTCTGTTGTGTTTTATTTGATTTTATTATGTGTGATGATGGTATGGACAACTTTTTTGAGGAAAATGAGATATAATAGCCTTTATTCATCCCCTGTTATCTGGTTTTGAAGTCTTGTAATGCTTATATTCTTTGGATTGGTTTTATACTAATTTGTTATGTTTGATATTATTGTGTGTGAAGGTATGGTCAACTCTTTGAAGAAAACAAGAGTCATTATGGTAGCCAATGTTGATGTCTGGTGGTCTTGTTGTGAAGTTCTATATTGCTTGCATTGTTCTTTGTTGCTTGTGTGTTGCTTTGTTGCGTATGTTGCTTTGCCCTGTTTTGTTTTGTTTTCTTTAAAATAAAAAAAATTAAAAAGAGCAAGCAAAGACAGAGGAAAAGAGGACAATCCAACTATACTAGATAAATGTAGATTTGCCAAACACTAAACAATTAGTAAAATATTTAGATGAGTCTGGCGCTATTTAGATTTTGAAGATACAAATTATAAGAATTATTATTTGTGGTACAAAGTGTGTGTGTGTGTGTGTGTGCGTGCATGCACATGTGTGTGTGTGTCACTAATCTCATACTAATGAGGAAACCCAGAAAGGAGATCAATTTGAGTACTGATCCATCAGGAGTTGTTCACTCAGATTGGATTTTCACTCCTTCTATCCTTTGCATTACTTGAAAAAATAGGTAGTTGTGCTGAATTTGTTCTTATGATATCTGTTATGGTTTACATCTATATGTTCCCCCAAAGTTTCATATGCTCATAGGTGGGGATTTGAGGAAATATCATCAGTGGATTAGTTAACTTATAAATTTATATCTAAATGTGGTGAAAAGTGAAGCCTAGTAGGAGGAGTTGAGTCAGTGGCAGTGTGGCCTGGAAGGGTTTAACTTCATTCCTTCTCTCTTGATCTCTCTTTGCTTCCTGCTGCTATGCCAGGAGCCATTTTTTTTTGCTGCCATATGCTTCTGCTGTGCCACCCTACCTTAGAACCAGGGGGCTATAGACAGAAATCTCTCATAACCTGTGAGCCCAAATAAATTTTTCCTCCATTAAATTGTGGGTGTCAAGTATTGTGTTCTAGTTATGAGAAAAGTAACTAGAACAACATCCGATTTCTTTATTATTTTTAATGGAACAATTCAAGCTTTGGGAAATAGAATATTGAGGAAGGATATGCATTCTATAGGGAGATTAACTATTGTAGCTATGGAGTGGGGCTCCTAGGGATAAGATTGGAAAGTCATAAGATGGATGTTGATCTGAAAAATATCTAAGGACACAAGGTCTAGACAGCATCAGAAGTGAATCATAGGGAGTTTCTATATAGCCACATTGAATATATGTCTTTTTTACATATATGATAGATAAATAGTATCAATTGGAGTTAACATTGCTGAATAGTTATAATGTTATGACAAAATAATGGTATTAGATACTTTCTGAATTTCTTGTAGAATTCAGCAATTAAGCCATTGAGACTGCTTTTTATTTCTGTATTGGTAAGTTTTTAGTTACATTTTCAATTACACTGACTGATACCAGGTTATTTAGAATTTTTATATCTTCATGATTCAGCTTTGGTAATTCATATATGTCTAGTCCATTTCTTCTATTTTTTCTGTTTTCCATCTTATTATAATACATGTTTTTGAAGTAGGCATTGATTATCTTCTGGATTTCTGCAGAATCTGTTGTAAGTTAACCCTTTTCACTTATAATTGCACAAATTTGAATCTTTTTTTTCCTTTTTTTGGTAATACTGATTAAGGGTTTATCAATTTTACATAATCTTTCAAAGAACCAATTTTTCAATACATTGATACCAAGACCAGAGAAGAACCCAATCAAAAAACACAACTACAGGACAATCTCACTCATGAACTTAGATGCAAATCAGTAAGATACTGGCAAACAGAATGCAGCAAATCATCAAGAAGATTATACACCATGATAAAGTGGGATTCATCCCAGAAATGTAGAGTTGTTTCAATGTACACAAATCAATAAATATAATACAGTGCATTAACAGAGCAAAGGACAAAAATCACATGATCACCTCAATAGATGCAGAAAAACATTTGACAAAGTCTAGCACACATTTATGATAAAACACTAGAAAATTGGATAGATGGTCTTTATTCCAGTCTGATAAAAGGCCATCTATAACAAACCAATAGTCAACATCATACTGAATTGTCAAAATCTGAAAGCTTCCACTTTAAAATCAGCAACAAGACAAGAATGCCCACTATCACTACTTATATTCAATAGTTCTAGAAATATTAGCCAGTTCAATTAGACAAGAGAAAGAAACAAAAAGAATAAAGATAGAAAAATAAGAAGTTAAATTATCATTACTTGCAGATGACATGATACTCTACACAGAAGACCCTCAAAATTTCACCACAAGACTTCTAGATTTAATAAGAAAATTCAGTAGTGTAGTTGGATACAAAGTCAACACTCAAATATCAATAGCCTTCCCATACCCAAATAACAAACACATTGAGAGAGAAATTAGGGGCACATGTTCCAAAATAGCATGGAACAAATGAAATAGTACAATCAATATAACAAAAGAAGTAAAAGATCTTATGTGGAAAATAACAGTATTCTGAAGCTGGAGATTGAAAGATGACATCAGAAAATGTTATGGTATCTCTTGCTGTTAGGTAAGAAGAACAAACATATTGAAAATGGCCATAACTCCCAAAATTATTGTTCAGATTTAACACAATACAGATCAAAATACCATTAACATAGCTCACAGAAGTACAGAAAACATTCCTAAAATTCATTTGGTATCAGAATATATCTAAAATAACAAAAATAATTCTGGACAACAAAGACAAGGCAAGGGAGGGAGCTGTGCATCAAAATCCCTTACCAGAAATTACACTATAGAGATTCAGTACTAAACACATAAGAGTACCAGGGGAAAAAAACAGACCAAAGGATCAATGGAACACATTGCAAGATGGAGAGACAACTCCAAATATACTCAGTCATCTATCTTTGACAAAGGGACCAGTCACTTTTACTAGAAGAAAGATGGTCTCTTTATTAAATGGAGCTAGAAAAATTGACTTTCCACATGCTAAAGACTAAAACTAGACTCATATCTCTCACAATTCACTAAACTAAAATAAAAATGAATCAAAGATCTAAATATTAAAACAGAAACACTAAATATGCTGGAAGAGAGAATAAGTAGAACTCTTGAAGATGTAAGGGTAGAACAAATCCCCTCATGAAAAAAACCTGGACCACAAGGGAAAAACTACAAAAAAGTCAACAATTGGCATCTTATTTTGCTAAAAATCTTTTGCACAGCAAAAGTAATCACCAAAAGAGTGAAAATACATCTCACACAGTGTGAAAAAACACTTTAGCCAGTTGTTCCTCAGACAAAGAACTATTTTCTAGAATATATAAAGAACTGCAAAAAACTCCAAAAAACTAGACTCCTCAAATTTAAAAATGGGCATCAGAGACAAATACACACTTCTCAGATGAGGAAATACAAGCAACAAATAAATACATGAACAATGTTCAATATCACTGGCCATTGGAAAGATGAAAATTAAAACAATGTTGAAATTCCACCTCACTACACAAAGAATGGCTATTATAAAGAAATCAACCAATAATAAAAGCTGGTGCGGCTGTAGGGAAAAAGAAACCCTTCTTTTGGTGAGAGTGTAGATTGGTGCAACCTGTGGAAATTGGTGTGGCAATTCTTCAGTAAACTAGGATTAGAGGTCCCTTAAGACCCAGGTATTCCCCTTCTTGGTATCTTACCAAAAGAATTAAAAGCATCATACAACAGCATTATACATGTACCCACATTTCTAGTAGCACAGTTTGTAATAGCTAAATTTTATAAACAACCTAAGTGTCCATTCACTGAGGAGTGGATAAAGAAGATGTGGTTTTTAAAATATATAGTGGACTACTATTCAGCCATAAAGAAGCATAAACTTGAGACATTTTTAGCTAAATGGATGCACCTTCTTTAGTGAAACAAATCAGACACATGTTTAAATGTTGCATCATTTCTCTGGTGTGAGAAACTGAAATTGTAAATCAGGACTAAAATTTATAATAGATATTATAAAATAGGAAGAAATTGTTCAAAATGGAATGGGGGAAAGGAAGATAAATAAAAGAAAAGAATGAGAAAAGGACAAAAAGGAAATAGAACTTTGTAAATAAGAAGAGAGGTTGAAGGGAGGAGAAGGAAATGGGAGAAAAACAAAGGAATCAAAGTATATCATGTTCAAGTACTAATTCCCTATGATGAATGTGATCAATATGTATATATAAATTATGTTAATAAATTTAATTAGAAAAATAAAAATGTAAACTCACATTTCCTCTTGCCGATAGTGTGATTCCCAGCATGAATCATTTCCATTCTGAGAATAAACAATTCCCACTGTGACACCCACTATTATAACTGGGACTCCTTGGTGATAAAAAAAGGTACAGAATTAATAATTTATGCAGGGCTAAGGTTAATTATAAAGGACTGCAAGTGAATTATACATCTGACCCTTTTCATGATGTATTGTTCTTTCCACTATGGACAATAGACTAACTGATCCACTGATGTAGGGCAACAATAGACATAATCTTTTCCTGTTTTCTTTTCCTTTATAGTGTTGGCTCTACTTACCAACCCTATATTATTTCTGATTTCTTTGTAATTCTTGCCATAATTTTTACTATTAAATGTCTTAATTCCTGTGTCACTTGAAGTTTAAATTTTTATCTCATTTTGTTGGAAACCAATAAAAGTTTCAGATAATTCTTCCTTATAAATCATGATTTTTTTTCTGGAAACCTTTAAAGTCAGTAGGTCTTAAGTAAATAGAATCATTTTAAAAGTTAGCTTTTTTTTTTTTTTGAAATGGGCCCTCATTATACATTTCAGATAGGCCTTAAACTTGTGTCAATTCTCCTGCCTCAGCTTCCTGAGTGCTGGGATTACAGGCATGTGCCACCACATCTGGCATTAAAAGTTAGCATCTTTAACTTAGCTTGTGATGTATCTAATACACATTTTCTTGATTATATTTACCTTCTTCATTGGAGTTTAAACTATTAGACAAAAAATATTCTTAGAGATTGCTCTGCTTCCTACTCCCCTACCTTAAGACCTTGTATGGTTAAGCTTTCAATAAGTATCTATTTAAGTAATTGCAATAGCATTAAATTTCTAAGCAGTGAAAACGCATACACTTACCCCATCCAACTAATGTGACAAAAAGGATGAAATGTTGAGGAAAAGGCTTCATTGTCCTAATTAGAAGGAGATAGAGCTGTAGGGCACTGAGTCCATACCACATAAATGTCACTAACAGAAAATAGTGCAGTAAAGCAGCAATTGTAGTGCACGAGTAATTTGGGATGCAAAAAATGTCTTCTGTGGGTTTTTCATTATTTTCAGAGTTAGTATTTGTATCACGATCACTTGTCTTCAAGTTCTTATTGGAGTTTTCGATTCCAAACACAAAGAGAAGGTTGAAAATCAACATAGATGCACACAGATTGACCAACACCCAGGTTACTGAGGTTTTTCTGACTTTCCTGAAAATAAGTAAATATTTATATTAAATTATAACAAATAAACTACAGAAAAATAAATTCCCTTGAAACTGTGAAGGAGTAAAGGAATATTATTTTCCCTATCACATGATAAAAGTGTGCTCTGTTGCCAAGACCCATGCAGTTCCTGTGGTTCTTGGGGTTAAGGACCATGAGAACATAAGAAAAATAAGGAGACAAAGCTGGGGTCAGGTGAAGCTCTTACTCTCCTGTTGGGAGGAAAGTTACTGGCTCCTCACTGCAGAGGTATTTATTTAAACCTTTTAACAACTTAATGTCACATGATACCCTGTTGTCCTAGCAACCCACTGTTCAGATTGTCTTGGGAATAGGTGTTCTTAGTGCTGAAGCAGCTTCTTCAGGTGGCTTGCCCCCCAGGTGCTCTTTGTTCTTGGGATGGTCATGATCCAGCCTTGCGCCTGTGGTCAATTTCCAGTTTCAATGGCTCCCAACACTCTATTTTTAATCTCATTTCCATAAACTGATGAGTTATATGAGACAGGTTTATATACACTCTCTTGAAGCTATGTCTGGATCAAAAGAGGTAGATAATCTACCAAGTGGCCCCCATTTATCCTAATTCCTTTGTAGTCCCTGGCCAGTCCTGCCCTATATTTTGATTTAACAAATAGATTGCAATAGAAAGTCTGGAAGTCGGGACTGACTTGTCCATTTGTTACAATAATGCTTAGGAACCATGATATTTTCATGGCACATAACAGTTTTAACTTTGTTTAAAACTAGAAGAAAATAATATGAACATTTAAGTCAAAAGTATTAATATACTAATGCAGTCATAAAATACAATTTTTGTTTTTAGCTTTTTTTATTTAAAGAGAAAAAGACAGAAAAAGGATAGAAATATTACAGAATTTCAAAAAAAAGATAAACAGTAAGAAATCACTAGTTGATGAATTACCTATTGTTCTTTTAGAAATAGTTGTTCAAGTTACAAAATTAAAGCACACAAAGTGCACACTCAAGCAGTGAAACTGCAAACAGATCTGTTCAACAATCCAACAAGAACCTAGAAATATGGTTATCAATCCTACACATTTAAATATTCATGCATTTATATCTTTTATAGCACTTCCAATTTTCTTTTTTATAATAGCAATTATACATTTTTAAAATTTTATTTAAAGAGAAGAAAAAAAGCAAAACAGAAAAAAGGGTAGCAACAATACAGAATTCTAAAAGAAAGAAAGAAAAAGAGGAAAAAACCTCACTAAGAAATCATTAGTTTATACATTACATATTGTCATCTTGGATGTAGTTGTTCAAGTTACAAAGTTCAGGGATACATAGCAGACA